>PVIY010001077.1:115325-164723 GCA_004026745.1 Myrmecophaga tridactyla
GATGAAGAACAGGGTGAGTTGGGGACTGGAGAGCCCATTCTCTACCTGGAGGAGATAGCAGCTGCTCAGATCCCACTGGCTGTGCCGTTCAAAAAGCAGGACCCCAGATACTTAGGTTTCCTGCATTTCAAGAGAAGTCAGAAATTTGGATTTTTAATATGTATCTTCCAATTTTAAAAAGTATTGGCAAATAATTAAATTTTTGGAAAGCTCTGTGTGGATCAACACCAGCAGGCCAACCAAACACACATGCAACACCTCTGGATTCAGCCTGCAGGTAACACATCTGATCCATCCAATATAAACCAGAACTCATCTGTGATTTGTGAGAGAACTCAGTGGAGTTCTAGCTACAGAAATGAGACCAGTCATGGTTGCAAGGTATAGCCTGGCCCCCAGGGCCAGTTTTACAGAAGATTATACTGCATGACTTCTATTAACTGGTTGATTTGCACAGACCGGGTTTTTCCCTGTGAATTAACTGGATAGCTGCAGATAAGTATTTATCCCAAAATACAGCCTCCAAGATGTCACTTGTGTCCCCCAAAAAGACATGCTCAAGTTCTAACCCTCAGTCCTGTGAATGTGACCTTATTGGGAAATAGGATTGTTGAAGCTGTTGTTAATCAAGATGAGGACAAAATGAATTAGGGTGGGCCCTAATGTACTATGACTGGACTCCTTATAAGGAGAGGAAATTTGGACTCAGAGACAGAAAGAAGATGGTCATGTGACAGAAGCAGAGATTGAGTTATTTATAAGCCGAGGAACCTCATGAATTGCCAGCAAGCCACTGCCAGAACTCTACAGACTACAAAGGAAGCCTGGCCCTGCCAGTAACTTGATTTGGACTCCTAGCCTCCAGAACTATGAGACAATAAATTCCTATTGTTTAAGCCAACTAGTCTGTAGTACTTTGTCACAGCAACCCCAAGAAACTAAGATAACCACCCAACCACTGCTTCCTGCAAACAAGGAACAAAACAATGCCCAATAATCAGAGAAGCCCATGCTTCTAGATGTCAAGGTCCACTCTCCCTCTGGGCTGGTTCAATTTCATGGTGGCATGCCCAGGCTCTTTCCTGAAGGCCTGTGAAATGCTTGAGTTGAAAAAGCTCCAACTTGTCAGGAGTAGGCATTCTGACTGGCCAAAACTGGGACACACTAGCCACTTCCAACTTAATCACCTTCCATGAAACATCTGCCAGCTTCTCCTAGGGAAGGCATATTGGTAGCTGTCCCAGCTATGTTCACTGAAGGCTTCGGAGAAGTGGGAGACTGGAGTGAGCTAACCCAGTCTTCTCAGGGCTTTTGCATACAATGGTGATAGATTTTCTTTTCTTTTCTGCTTCTTTTTTTTTGTATGCTGTATGGCAGGGTTACATTTCATTCTTTTTCCATGTGAATATCTTGTTATTGCAGCACCATTTCTTGAATTTTTTTCTTGTTCGTTTGTTTTTGTTGATTGCTTTGTTTGTCTGTTTGGGAAGTGCCTAGGCCAAGAATTGAACCTGGGTCTCCTGCATGGCAGGCAAAAATTCTACCACTGAACTACCCTTGCACCCCCAGATTTTCTTTTCTTTTTAAAACAAGTTGCCATTAAATAATTATAAGTTTTTACCAATAATAAGTTATTGAGGCTTTCTATGTTCCAAACAGTGTGCTGGGGTGTTGGGAACCTAAAGTCACAGGAATTCTGTGTTTCCTGATCATTTGCTCTGTGAAGAAACCTGCATGAATGACACAGCCATTTCTATTCTACTGGACCCTTTACTATTGGATTTCCCCGCAATGGAGCATTTGAAGTGTTTTATTTTGTTTGTTTTCTTATCAATGTATTTTGCTTGTTTTCTTTTCAATGTATTCTGTGAGATAAAAAATATTTAAACATCTAGACTTTGAGCTGATGTTCTAGACATTAAGGTCTTTGTCCTCAAAAGCTGAGAATAATAATAATAGTTTCTATTTTGTTGAGGGTTTCTCTTGTGCCAGACCCTGTACACACATTGTTTTTATAAATCCTCATAACAATCCTTTTGAAATAATCAACATTATTATTTTCATTTTATAGATGAAGAACTGAGGCTGCAAATTGTTAGGGACATGCCCAAGATCATAAAACTAGTAAGTGTAGGGAGGGATATTTTCCCATCAAAGCTTATGAAGTCACTAGCCTGATTCCTTCAGATTTAATGTGAGAAATGAGATTTATACACAAGTGACATTGCTCCAATCAGAAGCAACCTCTTGCTCCCAGAGCCACATTAAAAAAAAATAGTCAGTAGATCTTTGTCCTCTGAGCAGGAACTTGGTTCCTGAAAACACCTCTGTGCTGGTTTGAAATGATGTATGGACCCTAGAAAAGCCATGTTTTAATCAAAATCCCATTTCATAAAGGCAGAATAATCCCTATTCAATACTTTATGTTTGAAACTGTAATCAGATCATCTCCCTGGAGATGTGATTTAATTAAGAGTGGTTGTTAAGCTGGATTAGGTGACGATGTGTCTCCACCTATTTGGGTGGGTCTTGATTAGTTTACTGGAGTCCTATAAAAGAGGAAACATTTTGGAAAATGAAAGAGATTTGGAGAGAGCAGAGAATGCTGCAGTAACATGAAGCAGAGAGTCTGTGAGCCAGCAACCTTTAGAGATGAAGAAGGAAAACTCCTTCTGGGGAGCTTCATGAAACCAGAAGCCAGGAGAGAAAGTTAACACATGATGCTGTGTTCGCCATGTGCCCTTCCAGCTGAGAGAGAAGCCCTGACTGTGTTTGCCATGTGCCTTCTCACTTGAGAGAGAAACCCTGAACTTCATCGGCCTTCTTGAACCAAGGTATCTTTCCCTGGATGCCTTAGATTGGACATTTCTATAGACTTGCTTTAATTGGGACATTTTCTCAGCCTTAGAAATGTAAACTAATAACTTATTAAAGTCCCTTTTTAAAAGCCATTCCATTTTTGGTATATTGTATTCTGGCAGCCAGCAAACTAGAACAACCTCCAAGTACTTGGTGTCAAACCTGGTGAACAGGCTGATTCATTCAACTTACAATTTGTGAGATGGTTAAGGTCATGTGTCAACTTGTCTAGGTCATGGTGTCCAGTTGTTTTGGTCAAGCAAACACTGGCTTGATTGTGACTGTAAGGATATTTTGTGGACTTAAATCATTAGTCAGTTGACCTCATCTATGGCTGATTCCACCTACGACCAACTGAGGAGATTGCCTTCAGCAAAGAAAGAAGTTTCATCTAATTAGCTGAAGGCCTTAAAGGGAGAACAGAGGATTTCAGCAGTCAGAGGGAAGAATGTCCATCTCTACTGGAGCCAGCCAGCTTCTTCTGGGGAATTCATTGAATCAAATATCTAAGAATAAATCTAAACAAGGGTATAAGGCCTTGTACATAGAAACCTATAAAACATTGCTAAAAGAAATAAAAGAAGACCTAAATAAATGAAAGGATGGTCTGTGTTCATGGGTGGGAAGACTAAATATTGATAAGATATCAATTCTAGTGAAAACAATTGGCAAATTTAACACAATCCCAATCAAAATTCCAATGGCCTTCTCTGTAGTAATGGAAAATTCAAAGATCAAATGTATGTGGAAGGGTAAGAGGCCTTGAATAGCCAAAGCCATCTTCAAAATGAAGGACAAAGTTAGAGGGCTCACACTTCCCCATCTTAAAACTTATCACAAGCCACAGTAATAAAAACAGCATAGTCCTAGCACAAGGATAAACATACAAACCAATGGAGTTGAATTGAGAGTTCAGAAATCAACCCTCACAAGTTTGGCCAAGTGATTTTTGACAAGGTCCCCACATCCATTCAATTGGGGAAGAATAATCTCTTCAATAAATGATGCTGGGAAAACTGGATCTGCATTTGAAATAGAATGAAGGTGGACCCCTACTTCTCACCATATACAAAAATCAACTCAAAATGGATCAAAGACCTAAATATAAGAACCAGAGCTCTAAAACTTCTAGAAGAAAACAAAGGGAAGCAACTTCAGGACCTTGTGTTAGGCAAAGGTTGCTTAGATTTTACATTCAAAGCACAAACAACAACAACAAGAAATAGATAACTGGGAGCTCATCAAAATGAAAAAGCTTTTGCACATCAAAAGCCTTAATCATGAAAGCAAAAAGACAACCTACACAATGGAAGAAAATACAGTCATACATTGAACATATTGTGGGTTCCGTTCCAGATTACCACAAAAAGCAAATATTGCAATAAAGTGAGTCACACAAATGTTTTGGTTTCCTAATGCATATAGAAGCTGTGTTTATACTGTGCTGTAGTCTATTAAGTATACATCATTATGTCAAAAAAAACCAATGTATATTCCTTAATTAAAATGTGACACAGATACATGAAGTGAGTACCTGCTACTGTATATGACAACACGGTTGGAACTTGAAGACATCCTGTTGAGTGAAAAAAGCCATACACAAAAAGACAAAATATTTTAAGACTTCACTGATATGAAATAATTAGAATAAACAAATTCGTAGAGTCAGAAACTAGAATATACGTTACCAGGGGCTGGGGTGGAGGTAGAGAATGGGAGCTAATACTTCAATTGTGCAGAGTTTCTGTATAATTGGTCATTGATGGTGGGACTGGCAGCATAACATTGTGACTGTAATTAACACTGCTGAATTAAATATTTGAATGTGGTTAAAAGGGGGAAATTTTAGATTGTATAAATGTTACTAGAATAAAAACTTTAAAAGCAACCAGCAACATAGGGCTGTACAACACAGACAGTGAAACCTAATGTATACCTTGGACTATAGTTAAATAGTACAATTATAAAAATGTCCTTTCGTAACTTATAACAAATATACCCCACTGTTGCAATGTATTAATAATAGGGTGGTATGTAGGAACTATGATTTTTATGCATGATTGTTACCTACAACTTCTATAATTAAAAAAAAGAAAACAACACTGACAATACTCTGTCTCTTGTGTTAAAACTTGAAGCCTTGAAATTGATTCTCTTCTCAACCCATATTCGGCTCCCCAGCCCAAGCTTCTATCCTTCTCTTCATGGGCTTCTGTTATTTGAATGTTGTGTGTTACGGCCCCCTGTCTTCTAACTAGACCATAAACTTTGTTGAAGGCAGAGACTGTGGGTTTCTTAGTCATTCTTGTGTCCCCAATAATGAGAGACTGAACTCACATCTCTAATACTTGTGAAATAACTAAAGGTATGGTTCATCAGAGCAGCGTGTTCAGTGAACTCCAGAAATTGTCAGTCTGCACCCAAGTTAGGAGAAGAATTGCGGGAAGACCTGAAACTCTCAGAACCAGATCCCAGCTTTGGGCTGAACTCGCTCTCGTCTTTGGTGGTATGATGAATTCCCTGTCCCCCATGTGATGGGTCATGCACATTGAGACAGGTTGGGACAATGTAGAAATAACCACTTGGCTTACAAATAAATTTGGTGAGCTTGGCTTGGGCAATTTTGATGTAAAGAGAAAAAGGTAAAGCAGGTAATGCCTGTTCTACATTGTAAAATAAAATTGGAGTTGGGCTAGAAAAAAGCTTTTCCTTTTATTTGCCTAGGTGATTCAGGGGAAATCAGCGGCTTTTTTTTTTCACCTAAAAAAAACTCTGTATTGTGGCTTTAATATTCTGCTGAACTCAGGAAAATGATTTTCGGGATGTAGGAAAAGCACTTTTTAAAATTCTGTTAAACTACTAGGAGTAGGTAAAAAAACAAAAAACAAAAAAACAAACAAACAAAAACTTAGGTAAGACTCAGAACAGTCACTACTTTTTCTGTTTTTCCCTTCTCTTCTAACTCTCTCGCTTTTAAACCAAACCAGTGAAAAGACTGATTTACTGGCTTTTATTTTCTCCCCCACTGCAATTTATGTATCTCACTAGAGGTTAGAATATTTCACTCAGCATTTAATTTTCCTTCATCTTTTAAAATTATGGATTTATTTTCCATTGAAAAGTAGCATAAACATAACAAAAATCTGAATAAGAGAAACACACCACTTAAAATCTGACCCCCCATATTTGTATAATCCCTTATCTGTGTTTACCATTTCTTTGAGTATTTTGTTCCTTGTGTATATACTTAAAAATTGTGATTATAATTCACACATAATCTTGTACCTTACACTTTTAACTTCCACGTTCAGGAAAGGGTTATTCTTAATGAGATATAGTCTTCATAACCATCATAGTTAAGGGTTGTATGTTTTATTGAGTATATATATGATATATATTTGAGGGTTGTATGTTTTATTGAGTATATATACAATATATATTTACTTACATATTCTTCTACCGATGAATTTTTTTTATAGTTTCTCTGGTGTGCTATTCTACCAAATGCCGCACTGAACATCTTTGTGCATAAAGGCTTTTTACAGTTTGAGCATTTTTCTAAGCTTGGTTCCCAGAAGTAAAATCAGAGCCCTGAATCTGTGAGTGTGATTTGGGATTTGATATTTCAAAATCTTGACATAGCTTTCCATGTATTTTGCTTTTAATTTTTATTTTTAGGAAAGTCAAGAAAAGGCTGGGGTACAACTGCCGATGTATATTCTCTTGATATCTTTTCACCATTTTAAAGAATGCACCCTTTGGCAATGTTTCTCAAAGAATTGCTTTTAAATGACATTCAAGGGCGGGCAATGGTGGCTCAAGTGATGGAATTGTTACCTGCCATGCCAGAGAACTGGGTTCAATTCCCAGTCTGCAAAAACAAAAAATCATTTTTAAATGACATTCAAAAAGCATCTACTACTGTTAACATGGTTTTCTTCCTAGGTAAATAGTTCTCTAACTTTTAGAAAGACTCATAGAAGTGACTCAGACAAAAGAGAGAATGAGGATCAAGTTCACATGGCATCTCATTTGCTGAGATGAGATGAACCCCCAAGGAAACATTTTCATAAATCCATCAGAGTGTTTTTCTTTGTAAACTACAGAGAAAGCTCCTCCTGAGTTTGCATTTGACACATTCATCGGGAACAGGTAACTTCCAAAAGGCAGGATGAGCAAATCAAATGTTCTCATATATTATTCAAGTCATACATTTTAGAAAACAGTGTGAGGATTTTAATTTGGATATTTCCATTAATATCCTACTCCTTCTATATCCTTCAGTTGACTTCAATGGTACATATTTATGCGGTTACCTTATAAACTATTGTTGTTATTCTTCAGATGTTAATACATATGTCAGATTACTTCCTCCAACTGATATGCTTACTCTAAGGATCAGTCTGTCCTTCTTTTCATGTTCTTCACTGGACACAATTTGAAAGACATAGAGGTGTCCCAGGATCCCAAATAGCTCCTCTACCTTTGTCTTGTTCTTCTGCCACAACTCAGACATCATGCCAACTATTGTGGCCACATATGAAAGTGATGCCAGGCATTGAGGCCACCATCTTGCTGTCAGTCTAATATCAAAGCCAACACTAAGGATGACAAAGCAAACAAATGGAAAGTCTTTGATGACACACGCCATGGGGACCAAACTGTATCTGGAGCACACCTTGTCTCTGCACTCCCAGCTACAGGGGACAATGAGTATTCGTCTAGTTAAACCAATTGAACCAATGTCTACAATGACAGCCAAAAGCATCCTTATTGATGCATTCAGGAAAGGCTAAAGAAACCCTTGAAGCAACTCTTGATGTCAACCCATTTGACAGAATCCTTTGGCAACCAGCCCATCCTACATCCATCTTCTATAACTTGAAAACTGTCGGTGATCTTTTAGGATAGGTTGCCAGAGTGAGAAAATAAAAATACAAGATGCACACTTAAATTAAAATTTCAGATAAGCATGAAGAAATTTTTTTATACAAGAATGTCTCAAATATTTCATGGAGCATGGTAATACTAAAATTATCTGTTGTTTATCTGAAGTTCAAATTCAACTGGGCATTCTATATTTTATCTGGCAACCTAACTGTAGGCTCCTGGGAAGATTTCTTGTAGAGGTGGATGCAATCTGTTCCTTTGGGAGTGCTGAAATATATTCACCTGGGAATAATTTTTAATTAAAGACCATCCTCTGGGTGAGAAGTTTCCAGAGTTAATGAAAGAGAATGACAGTGTTTCTTGATGCACATTGGGACCTTCTTTAGCTGGGACAAGGTGGGCCTTCTGCTCTCTTTGTCTTGCTTCTTTGGCTCACTCTTGACCTCTGGGCACTTGCTCTCTCCTAACGTCCAGGAACACAGTGCCTCTCCTGATGCTGTTTGAATTGGAAACCCTGGCTGGGGCATTCCTCTAGGACCCATGGTCTCAGGATCCATCTTTCTTTCCACATGACCAACCCCCACCCCAGGGAAAACCCTAGGAGGAACACTGGGCTGTGAATGACTTGTCCAGCCCTTTAGGGAGTGTCTTTTTTTTTTTATTTACTTATTAACAGGGATAATTCTATAGCTGATGTCATGAAAAGCAACATGAAGAATTTCAGGCAAAGGTAGAATTGTTGCCACAGAGCCTCTCTAGAGGTCCTGGAATATGGCACCTCATTGTACTGACCCTTTTGGTTCAGGAACTGGCCAGGTGCCCAGAACTCCTCGTCATAGAACCACAAGGGGTACAGGCCCCTCTCTACAGCAGCCTCAGCCCAAACTTAATGGAAATGAGGTAAGTTCCCTTTTCCCTTAGTTGAGCTAGATTGGATTCTTAAGAAAAATTTACAACTAGGTAACTGAGGAAAAGCAAATATCCTGTCTGAATTTGCCAGGCTGCTATGACAAATACCCCATAATAAGTTATCTTAAACAAGAGAAATTTATTGAGTCACAGTTTGGGAGACAGAAGTTCAACATCAAGGTTTTGACAGGCCATGCTTTGTTACTGGACAAAGACCGCAGATTCTTCTGCCTGACACACTCAATAAACAATTCCTGAGACACCAGGGTTTCAAAGAAAGAGTTTATTACTAGGCATGTAGTAGGAGAATAGATGGCCTAGCAGCCCAAAATCTGTCTCCCTGAGTTTAGGGGGTTCAAGGTTTTTAAGGATTTTAGCAAGGGGAGATGAGGTCATTTTGAATAGCAAGTTCAAAGCAGAAAAGAAGACAGTGTAATCATTATATTTCAATAGGAGAACATAAGTAGATAGGTGAGGAGGCAGAGTATCACTTCAATACTAAAGGTGTAAGCCAAAAGGAAGGGAGATAAATTATTTTTCAATAGTAGAGTCTAGCTGATATGATTTACAAATGTCCAGGGCTGAAGCTAATTCATGGCTGACTTCAAATTCTTCATTAGCATTGGAGCTTTTGCCCTACAAGAAAATGACTAGATAAAAGGAGTAACAACTCTTTCAATCACAAAGGCATAATAAAAGGGCTTAAAATCATTTCAGATAACAGGGCAGCTGAATTATAGTTTAGAGATTTCAGGTATTCCCCTCTGTCTATTCCAATATCAGAGAAAACAAAAAGGAATATGATTCAGTAATCAAAATCATCCCTTAAATCCTAATTTTTTCAGTTACAATTCCTCCCTTTCATTTGATAATTCTCTCTCATCTTGAGGGCTATCTGGATGATGACTCATCTAACTGCTTCAAAGCTGAAAAGGGGCATTGTCCTTAAGGGGTAGAGGAGTGAAACGATGAAACCAGTTGTTGTTCTTGGAGACTCCAGTATTTCTGGGTCCAGAACTTCTCTGGCATTGGAACAATCTAGAGGTTTTAAGTCTCTGAAAAACAAACTTAATTAGTAAAATTTTATAGAGCCCAGGATATCTTTCAGGGTTTTCAGGATCACTTTTGGTAGGGGTTTGCCATACTGTGGCAGTTTGTAATATCTGGCTGAAACTTGCATAAGAGCAACCTCTAGAATAACCTCTCTACTTGATTTGAAATCTCTTAACCATTGAAACTCTACTCCCCCCAGCCCCCTTATGGTCAACTAATCCACAATGCCAGGGCCAGGCTCATCCTTAGAAGTTATGTCTCATGATGCCAGGACCAGTTATGTCCTGCAATGCTAGGGCCAGTTATGTCCCACAATGCCAGGACCAGGCTTACACCCCTGGAATTATATCCCACAAAGTTTGGGGAGGGTTAGAGTTTGGCTTAGAGAGAGACCGCATTTGAGCAACAGTGGAGATTTTCTGGAGATGACTCTTAGGCACTAATTATAAATAGGCTCAGTTTGTTATTAAAGAACTAAGTTTCATAAGGGCAAGCCTCAAGACTGAGGCCTTGGTCTATTAAATTAGGATTCCTTCTTGTTTAAGAAAATGTTAGGTATTCCCCAGGTGGGGAAGTTTAATAGTTCTATTTTTCCCAGTCCTTCAAGGGATTTTGTAAACACTCCTCCATTTTCAGCCCAAAATACTCTGAAATGCATTATGGTATAACACTAACTTGTTCAGAACATTGTGGTTTTATTCTTTATTTCAGGTTCTATATAAAATAAAGCCAAATTAGGTTGTTTAAATTAACTGACTAGACAGATTAAATTAGATGGTGTGCTACAGAAAATTCAAATCTTGGTAAAAATGAACATTTTTCCTTTTGCCTCACACAAAAGTTAAAGCTTTAAAATACAGACAATATTATTTTTTTTGCCTTGTATGTTGATTTACCTTAGTTTTAACCAGATCAGTTTCATCACATCTTTAATCAGAGTCTGAACATTTTCTGTTTTTTTTTTTTAACACTTGCTATATAGACCCATGCTGACTTTCAGAGGTGGAGAACCAAAGCTGAGTTTCAGGTGTCACACAAACACTTAAAATCCCAAGGAACTACTGGGCTATACAAAGAGTAAAGCACCTTAGAATTTAAAGATAACTGTTAAAGCTTACAATCTAAGCTCTAATTTTTTTAACTTTTTTAAACTTTATTATAAAGTATAACATATATACAAAGCAAAGAAATACAAAAGCAAAAGTTTTCAAAGCACTTTTCAAAAAGTGGTTACAGGACAGATCCCAGAGTTTGTCATGAGATACCAAATGATCCTCTCATATTTTTCCTTCTAGCTGCTCCAGAATATAGGAGTCTAGAGGTAAGCTCTAATTTTTATAAACATGTTTAAATGAAACTACTTTCAGAAATAAAAATGTTAGCTGTTTATAATAACAAACCATAGTACAGATTTTGTTCTGTTTCACTTTTACATGTTAACCAGAGTTATGTTAATAAACAGATAAAATATGCTTTATATATTTGTCCTGCCTCTCTTTAAAAGTCTTTCCTTGTTGCAGATGGAGATCTGATCCATAGTTGACTACCTATACTTTTAGAGAAGTATTAGAGCAAAGTAGTGCAACTGACAATTTGACTGTTTCTGTGATCTAGAGCTTTTTAAAGAATAACCAAAACTATGGCTAACAACACCATCTCTCTGTTTAACATCATGCACATTAGTATTGGGATATAACATGGACAGTGAGAACAATGTCAAATTTTTAGGAATGGGCAGGCCACGGTGGCTCAGCAGGCAAGAATGCTCACCTGCCATGCCAGAGGACCTGGGTTCGGTTCCCGGTGCCTGCCCATGTAAAAACAACAATAATAATTAAAATAATAATAATAATAACGTAAGAAAAAAATTTTTTTTAGGAACTTCATACAATCTCTAAATATTTGAATAATATTTTACCTATACAAATTTAACCAGCCACAGGCTAGAAAATCCCTTTTAACCATTGTAATACTTCCCAAACACCCCCTACACAATAGGTTAAACTATTTTAGCACTTTACTTATAAAAGGTGAAAGAACAAATTATTTGTAACAGTCTTTCCCTTACTAGTGAGAAGACTTGTTTTCTGAAATAAAGATGATAAGGCCAACATAAACATTAACAAAGCTATTATTTGTATGTAAATCTTTATTTTCTAGACAATGTACTCAGATGATTAAGAAAAACTTTTTTTTAAGTTTTTTTTTTGTTTAAGTTTTTAAGAGCAGACTAAAATTCCATGTTATTTTAACAGGAAGAAAACTAAACTTTAGTTTTGTGTGAATACCCAGTTTGACACAAAAGCTTTCTTTTAAAAAATATATAATAGGTGTATTAAATTTTGGTTAGCACTGACTATGACAGACAAAATTCACTTTCTGTCTATATAAACTGCTTTTTATAACTCTTTATATTGATTTAGAACTTATAGTCAACAATGACTAGAACAATCAAAATTCACCTCCTCTAACTTTCTACTACTTTCTGTATCCATTCAGGGTTTATAGTCAGCAATGGCTATAACAAACAAAATCCATTTCATTCAAGTTTTTATCACCTTCCATATTCATTCCACATATGGTTTTTATTTATCCAGACTACACATAATCGAAGTAAGTTTGATAATAAATTTACAAAGCGTTTTGAATGTACATACTTCCTTCCAATAACAATATTCATGAAGGGGAGAAGAGACATAAATACTACAAAATGATGTAAGAAGAAATTTATACTTGGGTTTGGAACATGGTCAGGCATCTATATACTTTGCACTCAGAGCACACCAATGATTACTTTACAGTTTGCCTAGAATTTTTCAGTCCAATCCAGCATGACCTTCAAAGGTCAGAAAAGCCCAAGTTTGAAACATAATCAGCTTTTCAATATTTGAGGGATTTATATCCAGAAAGAAACTCAAATTCTCCACAACATTTTCTTAAGTGCTAAATTATACCAGCATAACTTGATTTCATAAAATCAAGTTATGGTTTCTAAAAAAAGTAGTCCAGAGTTCTATTTATTTAAATATTATTTTCTTATTTAAAGTTCTTACAAGCATCATCTCTTCTATGAGGCCTTCTTAGGTCTTTCTTGATCTATCTGCTTTTTAAACTCTTTCAGCATTTTTATTCCTTTATTATAACTGTCTTACACTATACCCTTGTACAAGTATATTCTAACTAGAATATAAACTCTTTGAAGCTAAGAATTATGTTTCTCTATTATAACACCATTTATTGGCATAAAATAGCCACTACAAATTCAAATTCTTCAACATACTGAAGTAACAAATGGCCAAATAACCAAAAACCAAATTCTTTGAAATCTAGATAATCAAGGTTATGAAAATCCATTTATAATTCTTACTAAACTTAACTGATTTCCTAATTAGAATATTTTTGAGGCATTAGCATATTTTTAATTTTATTATACTTTTAAAAAGTGTTATTATTACCAGGCACATTGCTTAGTTTATGTAACCTAACATGTCTAGTTAGGCTATTTTTAAGAGGAACATTGAGAATGCATTTTTAATACTAGCTTATTTTATTAGTAAGTTTATATAAAGTTAGGGAGAACAAACCCAAGCAGAATAAAATTGCATTTGTTCAATCCAAAATTTATCATAAAATCTTTTTTCAAAGATTGAAAAAAATCTGTTTACCTAATATCTTAAAATTACAAACAACTTTAAAGGTACATTGATTATCAATTTTTGGAAAATATATTGCATTTGTTTCATTTGTCTCAAGCCTAAATCCAGGAAAACCCTTCCATATCTCCCAAAGACCTTTCACTTTACTCAGTGACATTTGGTAATTAGATTTTATTCAATTACTACTATACCAAGGCTATTTATATTTTAATGATGATCTGATTATTACAGTTACCATTGCAAAGGTATTGGAAAGCAATATTAATAAACATAGCCTATTCTGTGGCATGTTTAATGCTTACTGTTTCTAATGTCCAGGCCCAATAAAAAAATAATTCTAAACCACACCTCCCCATCTATCTGTGCCTCGCCTTCCCCCATAACTGCTTTAGGTGGTTAGACCTTGGGACCAGGATAAGTTAAGTTGCATAGGCAGAATGAAGCCTGACCTGCCAAAAGTTCTAGGTGAGGGCTGTGGAACATTGAGAGCTCTCGTGCCCCTCTCCAACTATTCCCAAGTATTAGATTTATTCTACCAAAAGCTGTGACCAGGACCATTGGAAAAGGTCCCTGCTTTTTTTGGAGGCAGCCCTTTGTCAATTTTCTGTGGCCATAGGGAAAATCCAGGGGCGGTTTCGCTGTCATGTCCAGGGTTGTTTACTTACAAAACTAAAGTTTTGAATCTTGCTGTTCAGAGAGTTTTTTCCTCTTTTACTTCAGAATTACCAATTTCTATAAAATTTATATAAAACTGCCCTATTTCTTTCTTAAGCAATTCCACAAGAGCTTTTTTTAAAAAGAATTTTTTTACTTTGTTATTACCATCCAGAGGTATGAGAATACACATTGAACAGGCAGACAGACACAAATAGAAAGCTGGTTACACGAGAAATAGAAACACAGAGATACCTCTGAAATGGACAACTAAAGGACCATATTATCTCATCCTATTTCTACCTTTTAGCAAAACAGTTTTAATTGTAATATCTTTAATTTTAAGTCTAATGGTAGTATTTTCACTTTAAATCATTTTGAGGCCAGATTATGTTATTAAAAATAAGCACTTTTTTTATAGACTCTTACTAAAATCTTTTCAATTTTCAATACAGTTCAAAGGTTCCCTTTTAAAAGAATTTCCATAATCAGCAACCAGTTAGGAACAGTAAAGTGATACAAATGCAGGAACATACCAATGAAGAAACTTAAACAGACACTTAAAACATTATTTTTGCAGGAACGTACCAATGAACAAATGTAAACAGACACTTAAAACTTATTATTTTTAAGTAACACACCAATTAATAACTAGACCAAACCCACCAACTCACAAAACAAGCATTTTAAATGCTTGACCCACTGATTAACACTTAAACAAGCATTAAACTCTTACCATACCTAGATAACACAACAGCTAGCACTTAAATAGGCCTACTTAATTTCATTAAATACCAATGAATTGTTGGATTACTCATTTGCTGGGAATATACTCAACAGACAAATTTAGATCAGGGACTCAAACCCCACACAGCATGGTACTCAGAAAACGGAAGGTATAGAGGTCAGAGCAAGGGGGATCATGCTGAAAGCATGACCCAGGCCTCGGTCAAGGGGGTTTTTATTTACTCCTCGATCCACTTTTATCCTGATGACCTACTCACCCAGTCAGATGTCTGGACATGGAACTGGAAACAGTTTCTCTCTTTGGAGCTTTTTAAAGCACCAAAAGTCTCTGGAGTGCCAGCAGAATAGAGAACCCTGGTTGCTGAACTTCTAGACTAAATTCAGTCCAGCAGCCACAAAAGGCTCAGTTACCTGATTTACCTTCTCTGCTAGGACTCCAGAGATTGGGACATTAGTTTCTTCATGGTCACCAAATTGTTACTGGATAAAGCCCATGGATTCTTTTGCCTGATGCACTCAATAACCAATTCCTGAGATACTGGGGTTTCAAAAAGAGAGTTTATTACTAAGCACACAGTAGGAGAGCAGATTGCTTAGCAGCCCAATATTTGTCTCATCAAGTTTCAGGGGTTCAAGGTTTTTAGGGATTTTAGCAAGGGAAGATGAGATTGTTTTGAATAGCAAGTTCAAAGCAGAAAAACGAGACAGTGATATCATTATATTTCAATAGCAGAACATAAGTTGAAAGGAGGGGAGGCAGAGCAAGAATGCTTGCCTGCTATGCCAGAGGACCCGGGTTCAATTCCCGATGCCTGCCCATGTAAAAAAAAAAAAAAGAAAGAAAGAAAGGAGGGGAGGCAGAGCTATCACTTTAATACTGAAGGTGTGAGCCAAAAGGAAGGGAGACAAGTTACGTTTCAATAGCAGAGTCTAGCTGATAAAATTTACAAATGTCCAGGACTGCAGCTAGTTAACAGCTGACTTCAAATTCATCATAATCATTAAGGCCTTTACCCTATAAGAAAATGACCAGATAAAAAGAGAAATAGCTCTGACAGTCACAAAGGCACAAAATAAGGGCTTTTACAATAATTTCCGATACCAGGGCAGCTGAATTGTAGCTTAGGGAGTTCAAGTATTCCCCTCTGTCTACTCCAATATCCCACAAAGCAAAAAGGAATATGATTCAATAATCAGAATCATCCCTTAAATCCTAATTTCTCAGTAACACTTTCTCCCAGAGCCTGTAGCATTCTGGTGCTGCTGGGCCACAATCCTTGGAGTTCCTTGGCTCTCATCTCTCCCTCTGTCACATGCAGATGCTCTTAGTCTCCTTCTGTGGCTTTCTTTGACTTCTGGCTTCTCCAGGTTTCTAGTTTCAACTCACTGACTAGTCTAAATTTCCTCTCTTTATAAGGCCTCCAACTATACAATCTTTATGCACCTTAATTCAATTTTGCTACACCTTAACTAATCAGGACACCTTCCAAGGGTCCTATTTACAAGTGGATTAGGATTAAGAAAGTGTCTTTTATGGGGGACATGATCCAATCTGTAACATAGGCCAAAGCATATCAATGGCTCTATTGCAGAGGTCACTCTCACCATTACAGGGCAACCTGCTCGGCATAGCCATGAGGGATCTAGATTTTGGAACTTACCCATCTTTTCCCACCTCTCCTGGATCAGATGAGAGATGAGGTATATACAGGCATCTAAGGAAGCTTAGATGTGCTTCCAGTCTGCTGGCACCTTCCATACTCTCAATACCTGCTTCATCCCCTGCTCCACCTCCCATCCCACCATCCGGGTTCCCTGAGTGAAAGAGGGGCTTCTCCTAAACTTGAAGGACCCCACCTCCACCCACGTCCGTGACTTCTTGTCACCCTGCCTTACCTGTGCCTTCTACCCCTGCCTAGGGTGTCTCTAAGCTGTCTCCACTTCCCTCCTGTGAGCTGGTCCCTTCAGTGAAGGTCTGCCTCCTGCCTGAGGCTCCCAGACTGCTCAGAGCCTATGCAGCCCTGAAGCAGGCTTCATCTTTCCCTGGAGTGGGTCTGTATCTCATCAGCTTCCTGTGATGGCCAGGTATAGGTTCTCCCTTCCTCCTGGTTTCTCTAAGTCTCACTCTCCCCTGGGCCACCCACCCAGTTCCTGGTTTGGATTGGTAGGAAGTCTCTAGCCCTCTGTTCATTTGCTATAAAGATAAAATCTTGATTACAGAGGCCACATTTTCAAAGAGAAGCATAAAGTAGAATTTGGTTGCTATACCTTTTCTAGCTCCCATCCCTGAGGCCACTATGGCAGAAAGAAGGGGTAGTGAGGGAGGGGTGGACGTGATGAGAGAAATCAGTTTCTCAACAAAAGAAAGTAGGAGATTTTCCAGAGATCATTCCCATTCAACCACCATTTGTGGAATATTTACATACATCACTTAAGTTATTCCTTTTAATACCTTCTTATTTAAAATTAAAATTTAAAATGTTACTATCAAGGCAGAGAAAATATATAATTTTAACTTTGTTTTAATCAAGCAATGTAACTGTATGAGAAACATGACTTTCAGGACAGTTGAAATAAAGCAAAGGGAAGGATTACTCTATTAAGATAACCTCTGTGAATAAAATTCAGACTATGTAAATTTGAATTTCATTGAAGTTTGGCACCAGACTGAACACCAGTCTAAGCCAGTATTTTCTTTTAGAATTTAGAAGCATTGAACATTTTACCTTCAGATTAAAAGAAATGCTCTATAGCAGAACCTCATAAGCTTGGGTCTAGGTATATTGTGACTGCAACCTGGTTTAGGCCACCAGCATCTCCTATAGAATTTCAGTTAATGAAAGCAAACTGGCATTTCAGCAAAGAATTTGAAACTTAGGTGAGATGTGAAGTTGCAAAACTTATCTTTGGTGTGACAATGCACACCAGGTTCAGCCCCCATTCTCATCCCACCAAATTCTATCAAAAGGTGGAATTCAACTCCCTGGATTCCAATTCTTATTTCTCCAATAAGATTGCTAGGTTTCAACACCTTAAAAATATCAAACTAACAGGGTTTTATTCTATCAAATGTTTGTATAATTTCAACATAAAAATTCTTTGCATATATATTTTTATTAGGGTCTAATTAAAATCTGTGAGATGGGTTGCAAAGAATTAAGAGAGGTGAATGTTAGAAACTGGTGCTCCAGATAACAAAAATATTCCTGTGGATTCTTGATTCCCACAACAATGTACTTTTAATGGAAAGTGATACATGAAGTAAGTTTTTACCTTGAAAAAGACAGCTACTAAGATGTAGTCAGAATCCATACCAAGTGATTTAGCTAATTGAGCAAGGATGTTTTCAGCTCTACTTGTCCCTGGATGAGCTTGGTCAGTCCCTGTCAGCTGAACACAGTGACCCTCATCAAAGACGGCTTGGGTATCTGGCTATAGTCATTGCAAAGCAAAAAATACCCCAAGTCTTACACCAAAATACAGGCTCTGACTTCTTACACCAAAATAGAGGCTCTGACTTAGAAGTAGATTTTCAGCTTTTATTTTTAAATAAGATATTTTTGGGCGTGGGGGGGAATTCAAGTTAGAGACATAATAACACTTATTTTGGCCAGATAGCAACCAAAATATTAAAAGCGTTAACTATGCCTACATGTAAAAGGCATTAAAGAACAAACCATAATATCAAGAGAAAAGATGCAGTATGTATTAAACATCTTGAAATTATAATATGAAGCATAAAGGTAAAGAAAAATTATGCTTACTTTTTGCTTGGGATTATATGAAGTGCATCTTTTCATGCTTTCCCCAAAGAAAATCATAGAGCTTGCTGTTTAATCATACCTCAAAGTTATAACCAAGAAATTAGGAATTTAAAGGATGATTTTGATTACTGAATCATTCTATTGATAACTTTGCTTTCTGGTATATTGGAGTAGACAGAGGGGAATACTTGAAACCCATAAACTATAATTCAGCTGCCCTAATATTTGAAGTGATTGTAAAAGCCCTTATCTTGTGTGTCTTTGCCACTGTAAGAGCTGGTATTCCCTTTATCTGGTCATTTTCTTGTAGGGCAAAGCCTTAATGCTAATGAAGAATTTGAAGTCAGCCATTAACTTGTTTCAGCACCAGCCATTTGTAAAGGGAACCATATCAGTTAGACTCTACTATTGAAAGATAACTTGCCTCCCTTCCTTTTGGCTCACACCTTTAGTATTGAAGTGCTTTTAGCTTATGTTCTCCTATTGAAATGATAATGACACTGTCTCCGTTTCTGCTTAGAACTTGCTATTTGAAATTGTAATGACTGCGTCTCCCCTTGCTATAATTCTTAATAACTTTGAACTCCCTAAATTCAGGGAGACAGATTTTGGACTGCTAGAGCATCTGCTCTTCTACTATACACCTAGTAATAAAGTTTTTCTCTCTTGAAACCCCAATGTCTCAGGAATTGTTTATTGAGTGGCAAAAGAGCCCATGGGCTTTGTCCAGTAACAAAGTTTGAAAGGTTCTCTCAGTACAAAGCAATAGCTACATATATATAAGATGCTTATTTGTTAATGTAACAATTTCCCTGGCTCTTTCAATGTGCAACACACATGACTTCCAAGACTACAATTTGGGGCAAGTATACACAAACTGAGAACAAAATAAAACAAAGCAAACATGCAAGTTTCAAAATTTGCTCTTAAAATTATTAATAGAACACTCAGGTCATTTTTACCTGTGAGTGTGGTAAAGGTATTGCACTTCCATTTGATGACCAGTCCACGTTGGCATGGGAAGAATGTACGTTACCATCTGCCAATTTGAGGGTCTAGAGAGAAAAATTAAAACCAACTCTATTTCTGAATGCCTAAATGAGGTAATGAATTGCAGATAAGTTTAGGTTTACATTCTGCTGAAAACCGTTTTACTGTCTCAGCGTCTAACAATACCGTATCTAATAGGCTCCCCAAATCCTAACAGATTGAATGATGGTGCAACAGATTAAAAAGAAGCAGATCATTTCACTTAAATCTTTCAGAGCCAAAAGTCTAAAGAATGACCAAAAACAAACCTTTGTTTGTTATACTGTATAAATGTGATCTATACGTGTCTACCACTAGGTTTTGTTTGTTTTGTTTTTTTCAGAAAGAAACATGCTATGAATAAGCGTATTACATTTGTCCACTGATGTGTATGAACTTCCTAGATGTCTCATTGATCTTAATTACAGGCCACTCACGGTAAAACATTTTAGTATAAAGTGTAGCATGATAAGCCTTCTTAGCTTTTGCACATATATGTTGCAGTTCTCACTGATAATAGGGAAAATTTTTCCATTTTACACTGTTAAGCTGGGTTGCATCCGCCACTTTAGATAGCATCAATGTCAATGTCATCATCCTTGTTATCAGACTTCACAGTTTCAACTTTAGGCACACTGGCAGTTTTCAAATATACCACCTCAGTGTTCTTGTTTTAGTTTGCTAAATGCTGCTGGAATGTAATATACAAGAAAAGGAATGGCTTTTAAAAGGGAACTTATTAAATTACAAGTTTATAGTTCCAAGGCCATACAAATGTCCAAACTAAGGCATCCAGAAAAAGATACCTTGACTCCAGGAAAGCCAATGTCTGTCACATGGGAAGGCACAAGGTGGTGTCTTCTTGTTCCCTCATTCCCAGTTCCATTGCTTCTAGCTTCTGATGCCAGTGGTTTCCTCTCTAAGCATCTGTGGGCCTTCACTTAGCTCATCCAAGACACAACTCTGGGTTCTGGCTTGCTTAGCATCTCATGGGAAGGCACATGGTGATGTCTGCTGGGCTCAGCATCTCCAAACATCCTTGTCTAGACATCTGCTCTCTCTGTCAACACTCTAAGCAACTTCAAACATCTGTGTCTCCATCAGCTCTGAAGCAACTGTGCTTTCTCCAAAATGTATTTTAAAGGAATCCAGTAAACTAATCAAGACCCACCTTGAATAAGCAGAGTCACATCTCCATCCAATCAAAAGGCTATACCTACAATTGGGCATGACACATTTCCATGGAGTAATCTAATCAAACAGTCACACCCACAATTGATGGGTCAATCTCCATGGAAACAATCTAATCAAAGGTCTCCCCCCTACAATATTGAATCAGGATTAAAGGATGTGGCTCTCCTAGGGTACACAACACTTCCAAACCAGCACAGTTCTTGTCTTCATCTTTCCCATCACCACCAGAAGATTCCTACTCTGCTTCCTTCCACCATGTAACAAATGTTTCCACTTCAACACAAATCTCTTTGGTGAGTTCCTTTGAGACATATTTCTTAGAGGCCTTTTCTGACCAGCTGATGATGACTTCTTCCAAAAGGTCTGCATCATATATCTCATTCAAGATATATGGGGTCTTAGAGATGAGATAAGCTAGATGCATGGGTATCACACACTACAAACCATGAAGAAGGTACCACTGAGCCTTCTTGTTAAGACAAAATTGGAGGAAATGGCACCTGTGTTTCTTAATTTGCTCCCTAATCTTCTCATTAATAAGAACTTAAGTCAAAACAAGAGGGCCCATGGTTTTCATCTCCAGTCTTTCTGCTTCAGCAACAATTTCTTTTGCTAGATGAGTCAATGATACCCACTTCTTTCTTTTTCCTAACAAAATCAAACAGGATGTTGACCCTCTCTTCAACAGTCCTTTCCAAATTGTTGCTGAGATCAAAACTTTTGCACGGTCAGATTCAATCCATTCTGAACCTTCAAGCTTTCTTGGTTCTATCTTCTCCCCAGTCCTCCTCTTCCTCTTCTCCCATAGTGTGTGGAGGAGGACTAATTTCATTTGGTGATGGTGGTGGTGTCTCACTTCTGGGGCAGAGCTAATTTCCTTGTCTTTGCCCTTCCTACTTTTCTTTCTTTCCTGTACACTGTTACTTTCTTGGGTAGATTTTTGAGAATGAATGTGCAGAGTTTATGATGTGTGTCAAGCATGCCTCGATAGTCACCAGCTGTACAAGGATTACCTATTGTTTGCTTCTTTGGATTGACATGCGGATCTATTTCAGGATTCTCATGCTCAGGAGAGAGAACACATATTTTAAAGAATCCATCCAACATGTCTTGCAGTTTATTCTCCTCATGAGATCCACTGATAATGTAAAGGTCCTTCTTAATGTCAAACTGGGTCTGTGCTCCCAGCTCACAACCAAAATATTTGGTGGGATACGTTGGAGGCCGATAAGTGCCTTTGCAACGTCAACACATTGACTATAACTGTTCTGATTTTATTTCCTTTGCTCTCAACCTTGACGATCAAAATGAGCATCTTGTAGCCTTTGAACTGGTCTGACATGCTGCAGTTGATGTTGACAGACATTTTGGCTTATTAGTGGCTTCATCAAGAAGATGAAGAGATCTTTGATTGCAACTTTTGGTATCTTCTGTCTGGTGAAGAAGAGATGATATCACTGACTGCAATAATTCTCAGTCTCTGGCATGAAACACTTTTTGCCACTGAGGTTTTAACCTTCTTGTTTGTTTCTCCAATACAGGTACCAATGACTGTGCAACAGTTGTTTTCTCAAGTAAAGATGAAAGTCCTACTGCTCACTGGGACCAGGATGACCAGAGTTGGAGGAGATGGTGGAGAAGGAGGCTGAGGTACACGCGGGAGCAGCAGGGCCAAGTGTCCCAAGCAGCAGAGCGAGGCTGTCCCAGGGACATCTGGGCTCCACACCTGTCAGTACCGGAGACTTGGTGGCTTCTGAAATGTTCCTGCTCTCTCTAATAGTGTTTTTAAAGATGACAAAAGTATGTGCAGAGAAGTTAAGTAGCTTGTCCAAGGTTATACAGCAAGGAAGTGAGAGAGCCAGGCTCCAAATTTGGGTCTAAGTGAAAGGCTCACACATCTTACCCTGTTTTCCAATACGTGTCTCCTTCACTGGGTATCAGTCAACCTTATGTCTTTATCTCACAGCCTGGCTACTGACCTTCTGGCCTAGTCAGAGGTTCCAGGTAGGTGGGTTGTGGGGGAAGTAGGTGGGTAATAGGCTAGCCAAAAGTCTACTCTTTGCCCTAGACACCTTTCCCTCCTTTCAAAGTTTCCTGTGCCCAATTTCACTGCCTTATCCAAATCATAGAAAGCACTGGGAGGAAAAAGGGAATGTGGGCTCTAGAAGATACAAGGGATATTATTTGAGTAATATCCCAGTAATGTGGAGTCTTGCTTCCTAAACTTTATAAAGACTATAATTATAACTTAAAAGAAAATCCATATACAGAATGGAGGAAACAAGGTAAAATGGAGTAAAATAGGATGGGATTCTCATTTAATAGTAGAAACACCACCTTCTATTTGCAAACTACATTATAGGTCACTGAGCACTTAACATTGACTTTGCATGGGGAATGGGACATGCATTGTTATTATAATATATTGTTACTATTATATTAGTCCCATTGTACAGGTGAGGAACTGTGAAGTTCAATGTCTTGCCCAAATATATTCAAAGCATAAAATACGGAAACAAAGCAAATTCTGGTTCTGGGGTTGCACAGTGTTAAGCGAGTGTGCTTTCTGTGGATTTCCATTCCTCCCTGTGCCAATTGCCTGGATGAAAATACTCAAATTTCTCTGCCACCACCCTGGTTGGGCTGGCACTGAGGCTGGATCCTTCAGTTCTGCCCAGCATTGGGTACCTGCCCTTGTTCTCTGACCTCTTGGGCTTCCCCCTGTCCCCTCAACCCTAGGGCTGAGACTTTGCTAGGTCGATGAAAATCATACCCATTAGGCAGCCTTGCAGGCTACCAGGCTGGACAGAAAGTCAAAGGTGGTTGTGTTCCCTCTACTCCCAGCATGCTGTCTTTTTTTTTTTTTAACTTACCATTTATTGTAAAAGGAGAAGAAACACTCTTGCCGTAGTGATTAAGTTTTCAGAAGGCTGTAAAAATGTTGTTGCTGGAAGGCAGGGGTATTTGAAGAATGTGAGCTGGAGTTGTCTTTTCAAGCCCTTTATTTCATTTGCACAGTGCTGAGACATTGCACAGCCTATAGGTCAAGTGCAGTAAACTGGTAAGCAACAGCTTGCCACTGAAGTGAGATTTTCATATTCTTAATGACTGTTTATTTATAGGGAAGGCCATCAGCCACCATCCATGTTTCTGCTTGCACCGAGCTTTCTGCAATTCAGCAGTGACAGAGAAATAGCTGGGTCGAGGGGTTGGAAACTGGTTTTGATTTTGACTCTGTAGTGTCTGGGCTGCTGCCAGCCTCTCCCTGAGGAATGTGGAATAATGAGGTAAGTAGGGATTTGAAAGCACTGAGGGACAGTAAGGGTTCTGGTTCCAACCTTCCCTGGCCACCATTCCCTCAAGCACATACAGGGACCCCTGTCCTCTTCGCAGCTGTGTTAATACCAGCCCCAGAGTGTCTTCCCAAGTCAGGAATTTCCAAGATTTGGAGGGGGAAATCTGTGGAAGCTCAGGCTCCGGCAAGATAAATCAAATAGGATCTTTCCTCCTTGCTTGGAGTCCTCTTCTGCTCCATTAAATTGGAATTAGTAATAATTCAGGCTGTAACAAGTTTAATACAAAAGGAGTGGTGGACAGGCTCTAAAGTGGCCCCATGATTCCTGCTTCCTGATGTTCATCACTTTGAGCCTGGGCAGTTTCTGTGACTTGCTTCTGACAGATAGAATATGGCAAAGATTATGATCACATGGTTATGTTATGTTACATAAGACTCTGTCTTCCTGGAAGATATACTCTTACTCTCCTGCTGGCCTTGAAGAAGCAAGCTGCCATGTTGTGAATTGCCTCTGGAGAAAGTTACATTGCAGAGAATTGTGAGTGATCTCTAGGACCCAAATGTGGCTTCCAGTTGACAACCAGCTGAAAAAAATAAAAAACAACACTCAGGTTCTTGGTCCCATAGCCACAACCTAAGTAAGCTTGAAAGCAGATCCTTCTCCAATTGAACCTCCAGATGAGAACAAAGCCCAACTAAATACCTTGATTGCAGCCTATGAGAATCTAAAGCAGAGAAGCCACCTAAGTTGTGCCTAGACTCCCAATTCCCTGAAACTGTAAGATAACAAATGTGTTGTTTGAAGCTTCTAAGCTTGTGGCAGTTTGTTATGTAGTAAAAGTAATAAAAGGGGTCTGTTAAGTTTGTTATGCAGCAATAGCTAACTAATACAAGAGGTCTTTTGAATTAATTAATAAGAAAATAAAAAAGCTACTAAAGGAAACAAGCTATGTAATCCTTTTGAAATTGCCATTGGTTTTTATGGAGCAGGCAAGTATTTTGACTTCTTAGCATCTGTTAAAGCAGCTGTGATAGAAAAACTTCAAAGAAAATATGGGAAAAGCACTGGAGTTGTCACTTCCTGGATGTGTGCTCTTGTGGAAAGAGCAATCCAGAAAAAGAGAATTGCAAGTGCAAAGGTTGAGAGGTGAGAATGGACCCCTGGTTATGTGATTCACAGAGGAGGCCACTCTGCTTGGAGCACAGTGAGCCAGGGGGATGGTATAGGAGAGGAGGTCAAAGAGATGAAGGGTGAGTCCCTGGGGAAGTGAAAAGGGTCTTGCAAGGCACTGTAAGGATTTCACTTTTACAGAGTGAGATGGGAAGCTCTGCTGGTTTGAAATATGCATGGACCCTAGAAAAGCCATGTTTTAATCCTAATCCCATTTTGTAAAGGCAGCCACTTCTTCTAATTCCTATTCAGTATTGTATGCTTGAAACTGTAATCAGATAATCTCCCTGGAGATGTGATGTAATCGAGAGTGGTTGTTAAACTGGATTAGGTGGCGACATGTCTCCACCCATTCGGATGGGTCTTGAGAAGTTTCTGGAGTTCTATAAAAGAAGAAACATTTTGAAGAATGGGAGATTCAGAGAGAGTAGAGAATGCTGCAGCACCATGAAGCAGAGAGTCCATGAGCCAGTGACCTTTGGAGATGAAAAAGGAAAACACCTCCTGGGGAGCTTCATGAAACCGGAAGCCAGGAGAGAAAGTTAGCAGATCACGCCACGTTTGGCATGTGCCCTTCCAGCTGAGAGAGAGAAGCCCTGAAAATGCACCCAAGCTTGTGGGTCATGTTTGCCACCCTGCCATGCCTTAGCATTGCAGGGGATCATGTGGTGGGCAGGCAATGCTGGGACCTGTGATGTCTCAACAAGGATGGTTCTCATGGTTGTGGTTGTGGTAGATTGACTTGTGTCCCTCACAGAGATATGTTCAAGTCCTAACTTCTAGCCCTGTGGGTGTGAGCTCCCTTATAAATGGACTCTTCAAATCTAACTCCCAGTTCCTGTGGGTATAGACTCATTTGTACATGAAGATCTTATCAAGTTGAGGCCAATCTGAGTCAAGGTGGACTTTAATCCAGTATGACTGGAGTCCTTATAAACAAAAGAAATTTGGACATGGGAACAGAAGCCAGAGAAGGAGACAGATGGCCATGTGACGGAGGTAGAGACCAAGCTATAGACTGCTTGGAAACCACCATGAGAATGGTACAGAATTCAGAGAAGGCATGGGTGTGAACACCTTGATTTTGGACTTTTAGCCTCCAAACTGTGAGCCAATAAATTCCTGTTGTTTAAGCCAGTGTGTGGCATTTGTCATGGCAGCCCTGGCAAATGTTAATCAGCATGTTGCTTCTAGAAAGCACTCAGATCAGAAGGGCATTGAGGAAGATCCCCCATCTTGGAAGACTGGCCTGACCCATCCCAGCAGGGATCCTGTCTTTATACACTATCTCTGCCTAGAGACCACCACTCACTGGTCTTGGAGACAGTAGCAGTGGCAACTGAGCAGGAATTTCCTAGTTGCTCTTTGTAGAAAACATGCTTCCTAAATGATGAGACATAGTAAAATCTCCAGAAAGATGCAGTCCTGGAGGTGCTCTAGTGCAATGTTCCAGGAGCTCTTGGACCCTATTGGTAGATTGGTAGGGTATTGGTAGATGAACTTCACCCTGCAGGGTAAAGGTCCTGCCATTTCTCCAACTCTGTTCAGTCCCATCGGAACCCTCGCTGAGTGTACATGGGAGAGTCAGAGAGCTGGGTAGCAGCCTTCTTGGCCATCTTCCTCTCCACCAGGACCTCTGGGGCCATCTGTCTTTCCTGTGGTCCTGTGGTTCAGAGGATCAGCATGCCTGAGCCTGAAAAAGCAGAGCATAGCTGTATCCGCCCTTGAAACCACAGTAAGTATGACATCAATTGCTGAGTCATGACATCATCTAAGCTGCCAGCGGGGCATCCACCCATGAAAAATAACCACATTTATCTTCTAGAAGTACTGGGATGCATTTCTCTTCATAAATCAACCTGGCTGCACTTATTTTATATGCTAAAAGAAGATGCGTCTTTTTTGATGGAGAGTGCATAGAAACCAATGCCTTTAAAGCAAAAGCTCAACTATTTTATGTTTTTAAATAGTAAATAATGTTTGGCAAAAAAAATTCAAAAGAGAGGGGTAGCAACTGCCCAAATGCCTTCCCAGTTAACAACTGGTCTTGGGAGTCATCTGCCTTTTGGTTTGTAATAGGGTATCCCAAATATGGAAGGAAGCAGGCAGAGAGAAGAAGGATAAATGCTTTCATGGAGAGGATGGATGAGGAAGAGAAGAGTATTGTATTTTTAGTAGGGTATGAGTTGGCATGGAGCAATCAGTTGTCCTCATAGCTATTATACATATAGAGACCCTTCACATCTGTCCTTTCAACCCCCAAAATCAATGAAGGGAAAACCACTGAGGCAAATGCACAGACTGATCTAGGAGAGGAACAGGGGTTTCCTTCCTCTATACTTTTGCACTCTCAAATCATAACTCTTTCAAATGAGTGTTTCATCACGTTCCTGGGACCCACCAGCAGTTGTTTCTTCTGCATTCAAGAACTAGCTTATCTCCAGGAACTCTCCCCCACCTACAGCATGGAGTGTGAACCCATGTTCCTGAGACCACACCAGCCTGGTGGGCACAGCACCTGCTCATCAGCTAGTCAGCGTCTGCTCCTGCTGAAAGGGCCTGCAGCTCCTCTCACACTGTCTAGTACCTGGGGAGGTCTCAGCTCCAGGTTTCCTATCTCTCGCTGCTTCCAGCTGATGTCCGGCAACCACCCTGGATGGCCCTGCACGTGGTATTCACCTCTGCTTCTTTGTTCCAGCTGCAGGCTGATCTGCTTTCAGGCCATCATGCCGGTGGAGAGACGCATTCTGCCCCCTCCCACACTTTGCAGTATTGCTGCTGGGGGTTCTCATTTCTTCCACAGAGTTGAGTTTAAAAAGTCTAAAATTTTTTTTTTTTTTTTACATGGGCAGGCACCGGGAATCGAACCCGGGTCCTCTGGCATGGCAGGCAAGCGTTCTTGCCCCTGAGCCACTGTGGCCCGCCCAAGTCTAAATTTTTTTTAATTGTCTCCTTATTATAGCCCTTCTCCTTGGAACATAGACCCTTGGGCCCAGGAGTGAAGACAAATCAGTGGAAGATGGAATGAAGAAGAACACTTGGCGGGGATCACCTATGAAATCCTTCCCTAAGATTGTACCCCTATGTTCCCCATGGCTCCCTGGGGTCATCAGTCCCTGTCAAGCTAGACCCTGGCAGCTTCATGGCCCCTACCCCTTACCCCTGCAGACATGCTCAGATGCTTCTGTTCTGGTGGGCACTGCAGTTCAGGTTCTCAGCTGGGTCCTGCAGATATGTATTTATTTTAGGAGCTGCCAGAGGTTGCTGAGGGGTCTATATTCTTCTGAACAGAGGGGAAGGACAGCAGAGTCACTGTTGACTCTTGAGGATGTGACTTTTGCAATTAGTAGAAGTCCTGTGCTATAAACTGGGCATACATTGTTAATGGCTACCTGTGTTCCTTGGGAGAAATGTAATGCTGTAAGCCTGCAGGATTATAAATGTGTAATAATATTCATTACAAAAGTCTGGTCTGGTCCTCCTCAAATACTGGTGGGGTGAATGAATGAATAGATGAATGAATGGAGCAAAAAGTGAATGAGGCTTATATTCATTTCTCAGTCTTACTTCTCTCAGATTTCTTGTAGGACCTGCTAACTCAGTCAGAGTTTCTGGTCTAAATGACCTTCTTCTCATCTTTCATTTTCATCATCTCATCCTCCTATGTCTTCATCATCTCCTCCTCCCCCTTCCCCTCCTCCTCCCTGTTCCATTTCCTCTTCTTTGTCTTCCCCTTCTCCTCTTTCTTTTTTCTCAAGCTCAAACAAATGTTCTCTTCTGAATGCAACTATTGCACATTTCTTAATTTAGAACCACAAATCATGTCTTCAATGAGAATTCTTCTATAGTTAAGAATTGGGGGGGTATAAAAATGAGTTTCTAGAATTCTCATAATAAGTACAAAGTGTCCTCTCTCCATCTCCCATTTTTGTGCCCCTCCCCACATATTTGATAAGCTAGAAAATTTTGACATATGCTCATTACACAAAGAAAATGTGAGGTACACATCTGTGTTTATTGCCAGGTAAAGCAAGGGGAGGGGAAGAAGTGGGAAACTGAGCAGTCGCCAATCTCTATAGCAGAATCATAAGAGGATACATTGTCTTCCTGATTTGGGGGAAAAATTAAGCTTGAAATAAACAGTACTGTTTGTAATCCAATTAAGTAGTGAACTCTACACTCGTTCCTGGTTTATTTATGCATAGACAGGAAGATTTAGAAGGTCGATGGCTGTGCAATGCTAAGGTCATTGCAGAGTCAAAGGGAACAACTTGCTTTGCTGACAATACTGGGAGACTATGTGGACACATACAGTTATGAACTGGGTATCTATAGTACTTTCTAGTTTCCTGCCAACTTATTAGCTGCTTCTAGTGGTTAGCAGCAACAGACAGAGCTTACCTGAACAAATTCAAAGGAAATTCCTGGCGTTTCTTAGCTTGCTCTGGATCATAGTTGATCCATGGATTAGTTTCCTTAAGCCTATAAATCAAACAGGGGCCATCAGATGGCAAGGTGCCAACTTGAGTGAAAGAGGGCAAGCCTGGGAGAAGACACGTGAGCTATTAGAAGTAAAACTTGATGAAACAGACAGGGAAAGTACAAAGTGGAGCCTTCTCCTTCTACCAAGTGCATGCATAGCTCCCTTCTTTCAGTGCTTCCATAAAATAAGATCATGGCTACCAGGAGGAAACCATACTTTTTCTCTTTGCCATCCATCTAGATGTTCACCTATAAAATGTGCTTATGTTTATATATGCTTATATAAAGTAAGTAATGTATACTAGGTGGGGTCTGGACCTAAGTTTCTGAGCACCTCTGAACTTTCTTTTATATCCTTTATTTTTCATATGTTACTGTACTTCTTGCACCTGCCTTTATGCTGCCTCTTTCTCTAGATTATGGACCTATGACAAATCCCACATCTTCTCCTATCCCTCTTCCCGCCAACCATTATCAAATTCATCCTGCATCCTACTCCCTTCAGGCACTCCCTCTTTGTTCATAATCTCTCAACCAGACCCATGGGAGTGCAGTATGGAACATTCTAGGTTCTTTCCAGCCTGCAGAACAAGGAACAAAAGCATCCATTGAAGAAAAACAGCATCTTTGCAGAGTTGAGATCAGATGATAGACTGTTCATGCCGAAGGGCTCAGCCCAGAGAGACTCCAGGTATGAGCTGAGACAGAAGCCATGGAAACCAGATAGAATGGAGACATTTCAAAGCAGAGGCCTGGAAATAGAGCCTAAGCAACAAGTCACATCAAGAGGCTACAAATAGCAGTTGGCTATCATGAATGTGCTAAGCAGATAAAATCACCCTGGCTGCACAGCTAAGGGGTTACTTGACAGAAATTCACATACACCTATGGGCCATTAAATATGATGCAGGAAAGTTACACATTATTCACTGGATGCCAAAGAGATTCCCAGTGCTTGACTTAATCAACTCATTTTATCCTTACAACAAACCTAAGGAATAAGTACTATTTTCCTTCCATTGTACAAATGAAGAAGTTTAACATGACGCGGTCAGGAAAGCCATCCAGGTTGGCACAGCTGGAATGTGAAGCATTGGGTGTTATACCCAGTTGTCCAACTCCAGAGCCTAGAAAATTAACCACTAGACTTTAGTGCCAGATGGGAATTTTTGTGTGTTTGAAACATAACATATACACAGAGAAAAGCAATAAATTTCAAAGTACATCATAACAATTAAATGTAGAACATATTTCAAAATTTGGTATGGGTTCCACAGTTTTAGGTTTTTCCTTCTAGCTGCTCCAAGACACTGGAGGCTAAAAGTAATATCAGTATAATGACTCAGCAATCATAATCATTTGATAAATCCAAACTTCTCTGTTATACCTCTACATTGTCCTTTGATATTTCTCCCAATCTTTAGGGATCTTTGTGCTATGCCCATTCTAACATTTTCATGTTGGAAAGGCTTGGAAATAATATGGGATAAGGGGATGGAACTAGTTGATATTCTGGAGAGGCTGGCCCCTCTGTGTTTCAGGATTTATCTGGTCTAGAACCCATCTGGAGGTTGTAGGTTTCTGGAAAGTGATCATAGTGCATGAAAACTTTGTAGAATCTCAAAAAGCCTTAGGTGTTCTTTAGGGTTGTTAAGAATGGTTTTGGTTGGAGTTTGGCAAACCACGGTAAGTAGCAATGTCTAGCTGAAGCTTGTGTAAGAGTAGCCTCCAAAGTAGCTTCTAGACTCTATTTGAACTCTCTCAGCCACTGATATCTTATTTGTTACATTTTTTCCCTTCTTTTGGTCAAGAAGGCATTGTTGATGCCAGGGCCAGGCTCATGCCTGGGAGTCATCTCCCGTGTCGCCAGGGAGACTTTCACCCCTGCATATCATGTCCCATGTAAGGAAGAGGGTAATGATTTTCCTTGCAGTGTTGGGCTTAGAGAGATAGAGGCCACATACGAGCAACAAAAGAAGTCCTCCAGAAGAAACTCTTAGGTATATATATAGGTAAGCTTAGCTTCACCACTACATAAATAAGCTTCACAATAGCAAGTATCAAGATCAAAGTGTTGGCCTACTGACTTGGGAGTCCCTAATGTTTGAGACAGTATCAGGGTTTCCCTGGTAGTAAAGTTTAATAGTTCCATACCTTTACTCCCATTCTTCAAGAGATTTGCTAATACTTTTTAATTATCTGCTCAACATACATTGGAGTGTATCTGGGCATTACATTAAGATATATAGAATTACATGCCCTCATTCCCAGTCTGGGATCCCTACTACATGAGATTTTAATGGTAAGAATTTGATTCAGCATTGCAGTCTGAAGGGAAGGATTACTTCCAGGTTTTCTTGACAAATGGCCTGAGGTAATTGTCACTGTATCATCTGTGTGGCTCCAACTTTCAATTCAGGCTCTGTGGCTAGGGGAAGAAACTGGCTAAGAGGCTGGGGACTGTGGGTATAAAGAGAGAAAGGTTGGGCAGGGGCTAGACCAAGACCCTGGGGGCATGGGAAGACATTTAGAGCCTTTCCCCATGAGCTTTGAAGCTCTGCAGGTATTTTAAACAGGCAGTGACATCATCCAATCTCCATTTTAAAGTCATCTCTTTTGCTTCCATATGGAGAAAGAATGGGAGAAGGCCCAAGTGCAATCCAGACCAGACCATAGTTTTCAAATGGGGTGTATTGGAATCACTTGGTGGTTTAAAATAATACTGATCTTGACTCCCCAGCTCCTCATTCCCAGAGATTCTGATTTAATTGGTCTGAGTGTGGCCTGGAATTTTTTAAAGCTTGCCACATGAGTCTAATGGGCAACAATGTTGGGAAATCATAAACGAGAAGGTTAAAAAGGCAACTGGTGGAAATGTGATGGTGGCTTGGCCTTGGGCTGTAACTGTGAGGTACAAAGTCATGAGAAGATATGTGAGATGTATTTTAGGGGTGGAAGTTGCAGTTTTGTAGATTGTCTCGTTGTAAGTGGCAAAGGAGCATCAGGTATTAAAGATTACTCTGAAGCAAAATTGATGACATTTGGACCTCATCAATATTTGCTTAGTATTTAAGCCTTAGGACTAGAAGGGATCACTTGGAGAGAAAATGTACAAAGAAGGCCAAGATGGAGCCATGAGGCCTAGCCATCGAGGAGGTGAAAACAGAAAGAGAGGAGCCTGAAGGTAGAGGGAACCAAAAGAGAGCAGTGTGGTACCATGAGAGCAAGAGGGGAGAAAGTGTCTGCGATGGATGGAAACTAGGCAGGAGAAAGGGAAGGAGAGGAGGCCCACTGGATTTACCAGTGAGAGTGGTTGGCAACTTCCATGAGAGCATTTTTAGGTAGAAGTGGGGACAGAGCCAGAACAGAGGGTTACAAAGGGTGAATTGAAGCTGAAAAAGAGGATATATTGTGGGTCGAAAATTGCTTCAAGTAGTTAGATTGTGGAAAGGAGCAAGGGATGAAGCAGTGTCTGAAAGGGAATGTGGGGTTGAGGGAGGATTTTAGAAGTTGGGAGAGAATAAAGCAAGTTTACTTGCTGATGTAGGAATGCTTAGCTGAGAGAGAGAAAGAGAGAGATAGAGATGAAGAGAGACAGAAGAAGAAGGAGGAGAAGGAGGAGGAGGAGGAAGAGGAAGAAAAGGTGGAGGAGGAGGAGAGGTGGTGAAGCAGCAGCAGCAGCAGGAGAAGGGAGGGAGAGAGAAGAGAGAGAGGGAGAAGAACAAAGGGAGGGAGGAGGGAAATCCTTGTGAGCCCATGGACTCACCATAGAAGGAGGAGCCCTGCTTCCCCCGTTTTATCAGAAGGAACTAAGAAAGGGGCGGGCAAGGGTAGCTTTGTGAATTAGTGATGGGAAAAAAGGTTCCTAGCTGATAGATTTCATGTTCTTACTTAAGTCCCAGGCAGACATCAGCTGAAGAGGAGGGGCCAGGTAGGGGGTGAAACTGAGGAGAGGTGAGAGGTTTGAGGAGATTTAAGAAGGATGGGACAGTCACTGGGGAGAACATGCTTATCAGGGAGTGCAGAGCAGTACCATTTGTCCTTTTGAGGATGAGGTTCATAGTTATAGTGGTTGCCATGCTGTGCATTTCCTTTCTACAAACAAAGCTTAGAGTGGCAGTGCAGGCACAGAGAGGGGAGATGGTGGGCTACATCCAGGCTTGGAAACTTGCAAGTTTAAGTGATTCGACTATAGCAGGGAGAAAGAGGCTGGATCCCATGGGCTTGGAGTGTAAGTGGAAAGAGGAGGCCACGGAGCTGAGCTGCTCAGATCCCCCTTCAGGAGAAACTGCTGGGAGGAGGGTAGTTGGTGGGCAGCCTCCAGCTTCTACGCCTTTGATTCCTCCCCTGGGTTCTTGACAAGACCCCACTCTCCCAGTTGGCTGGCGGTACTGGCTGCACCATGGAGGGTACTGGACTTACTTTGGATTTTTAAACGATGTCTTTTTTCTTTCTTATTGCTGTATAAAAAACAACACTGCAAACAATGCACATTTATTCTTTTTTAAAATTTTTATTAATAGAACCAATCAACATAAATATGAACATTCTTTTTTCATCACATAGTTGTATATTAATCATCATGATCATTTCTTAGAACATTTGCATCAACTCAGAATAAAAAGAAAACAAAAAAAAATTCACACATACCATTCCCCTTACCCTTCCCTTTCATTGATCACTGGCATTTCAATCTACTAAATCTATTTTAACATTTGTTCCCCCTATTATTCATTTTTATTCCATATGTTTTACTCATCTGTTGATAAGGTAGATAAAAGGAGCATCAGACACAAGGTTTTCACAATCACACAGTCACATTGTGAAAGCTATATCATTATACAATCATTTTTGAGAAACATGGCTACCGGAACACAGCTCTACAGTTTCAGGCAGTTCCCTCCAGCCTCTCCATTACACCTTAACTAAAAAGGTGGTATCTATTTAATGCATAAGAATAACCTCCAGGGTAACCTCTCGACTGTGTTTGGAATCTCTCAGCCATGGACATTTTATTTTGTCTCATTTCTCTCTTCCCCTTTTGGTCGAGAAGGTTTTCTCAATCCCTTGATGCTGAGTCTCAGCTTATTCTAGGATTTCAGTCCCACGTTGCCAGGAAGGTTCACACCCCTGGGAGTCATGTCCCACGTAGAGAGGGGGAGGGCAGTGAGTTTGCCTGTCATGTTGGCTGAAAGAGAGAGGCTACATTTGAGCAACAAAAGAGGTTTTCTTGGGGGTGACTCTTAGGCCTAATTTTAAGTTGGCTCAGCCTATCGTTTGTGGGGTTAAGTTTCATATCAACAAACCCCAAGATTGGGGACTTAGCCTATTGCTTTGGTTGTCTCCACTGCTTGTGAGAATATCAAGAATTCTCCACTTGTTGAATTTTCCCCTTTTCTCACCATTCCCCCAAGGGGACTTTGCAAATACTTTCTAATTCACTGTTCAAATCCTTTTGGGATTTATCAAGGCATCACTCTGAACAAACCTACAAAATCTCATGCCCTACTCAAGGTTCCATGTACTTATGGTGTTCAATTAAGCTGTCCACATAAGTTATATAAGGAAAAGCAAAAATCAAAATATAAATTTTGTTTCTAATATTTTTTGCTTTAGTTTCAAACATAAAGTTTTAAATATGAATTACCATCTATTTTCAAGACCCTGCATTATTGACATTCCTTTGTTCTTCCTCATGCAAAACATTTTTAAATTTGTACATTTAGTCACTATCATTATACACTCTAGGCATTCCTAGATTATACCATCTCAGTCTTTATCATCTATCTTTCCTTCTGATTTCATTTGTGCCCCCAGGCCTCCTCCCTCTATCATTCTCACATTCAGCTTCATTCAATGTTCTAACATTATTGTATTACAATTAGGTAGTATTGTGCTATTAATTTCTGAATTTTTATGATCAGTCCCATTGCACAATCTGTATCCCTTCCAATTACCCAATATCTACCCTATTTCTATCCCTGATAACCTCTGTTCTTAACTGAAATTATCCAAGTTCATTCATTAATGTCAGTTCATATCAGTGAGACCATACAATATTTGTCCTTTTGTTTCTGGCTAATCTCACTCAGCATAATGTCATTAAGATCCATCCATGTTGTTACATACTTCATAACTTTATTCTATTTTACAGCTGCATAATATTCCATCGTATGTATATACCACAACTTGCTTAGCCACTCATCTGTTGAAGGACATTTGGGCTGTTTCCATCTCTTGGTAATTGTAAATAATGCTAGCAATTCACATTTGTTATCTTATGGTTTCCATAGATCAGGAGTCTGGCGCAGCTGGTTGGGTCCTGTTGACGTCCAGGACTGGGGTCAAATTGGGGCTCCTTCCAAGCACGTGAAATTGTTGGCAGAATTCATTTCTTTGCACCTGCAGACTCATTACAGCTTGCTTCTTCAAGGTCAGCAGGAGGAAGAGTCTCTGCAGCTTCAAATCTCTTACCTTTGGATGGGCTTGTAAAGGGCTCATCTGATTACGTCAGACCCACTCAGGGTAAACTTTTGATTCACTGAAAGTAAACTAATTAGGGACTTAATTACATTGCACAACCTCTTCACCTTCATCAGTAATATAACCTAATCATGGAAGTCACGTGCATCATATGCACAGGTTCCATCCACATTCAAGAGGGAGGGTATTATAAAGGAGATATAAACAAGGGAGTGAGAATCTTGGAGGCCATATCAGAATTCCACAGAATAATTTTTCAAACCATTTTGATCACAAAAGCAACATAAATTCACAGGATAGAATCTGGGATCTGCAGAGATCAACAAAGAGGGGAATTAAAATCACTCACAGCATCACTCTTCTCCCAAGAGATAAATCCCATCATTTTTATTTATTTTTCTTTATGTAACAGGGTCATAATTTACAACCCCTTCTAACTTAGCATTAGATGAAGTGTCTTTGAGAATATGAATATGGCTCCATTATACTCCATCGTATGAATATACAGCAATTTATTTATCTTTTTCCATTTTACACTTTGGTTGCTTCGATTTTGTAGTTATTATAAATAATATTGATGAATTTACTACAGCAAATGTAAGCACTTGCTCACAGATCACTATTCATTGGAAACTTTGGGGGCAGAAATATTTAATGTGGTGGGAAACGGATGTCAATAAAAGAATCAATCAGAGATGAAAAGCATCCCCAATTTGAGCAATTTGCTTGCAAAATAATATTAGTTTTTCTTTGAGCAATTTGCTTGCAAAAACTGCTTTTACACAAGCAGTTACTGAGGAAATGGGGGGTGACATTTGTCCCAATCTACCTGCCTGACAGAAGGATATTTGTGTGCCATAGCTAGATTCATAATATATCCAAAGTCTGGTGTGTGAGGAAGGTGATGGGGGAAAAAGGTGAAGATAGAGTGAGATTGGATGGGAAGGGAGAGTAAAAGGAGGGGAAGGAAGAGAGTCCAGAACTGTAAAGAAAAGGAGAAGAAACTCCCTTTGGGAGTCTAGGTCACTGAGGAGACTGCTCTGAACTGGCATGAAATCTGCCTGTAGTGGTTTAAAAAGGATTCATCTTTGTGGGTCGGTGTTTAACTCTGGGGGCTGGTCAGTAGCATCTCTTCCCAGTGAACACTTTGTGCACACTGACAACTTCAGGAAGCTCCAGAGTCACTCGAGTTCAGGCTGAGTGTTCTAGTTTGCTGGCTGCGGGAATGCAGTGTACCAGAAACTGAATGGTTTTTTAAAAGGGGAATTTAATCAGATGCTAGTTTACAGTTCTAAGGCTGAGAAAATGTCCCAATTAAAACAAATCTATAGAAGTGTCCAATCTAAGGCATCCAGGGAAAGATACCTTGGTTCAAAAAGGCCGATGAAGTTCAGGGTTTCTCTCTCAAGTGAGAAGGCACATGGTGAACACAGTCAAGGTTTCTCTCTCATCTGGAAGGGCACATGGCAAACATGGTGTCATCTGCTAGCTTCTTCTCCTGGCTTCCTGTTTCATGAAGCTCCCCAGGAGACATTTTCCTTCTTCATCTCCAAAGCTCGCTGGCTGGTAGACTCTGCTTCTTGAGGCTATGTCGTTCTGCCCTGCTCTCTCTGAATCTCTCATTCTCCAAAATGTTTCCTCTTTTATAGGATTTCAGAAACTAATCAAGACCCACCCAAATGGGTGGAGACACATTTTCCCCAATCCATCTTAACAACCACTTTTGATTAGGTTACATCTCCAGGGAGATGATCTAATTACAGATTCAAACATACAGTATTGAATAGGGATTATTCTGCCTTTACAAAATGGGATTTTGATTAAAACATGGCTTTTCTAGGGTCCATACATCCTTTCAAACTAGCGCACTGAGTTAGGTACCTTTTGGCTTTGTTTTGGACCCTGCCCAAGGGGTTCAGTTCCTGGAAGTGCTGGCAGAGGCTTGCGCCTGAGCTCATGGTAATGTCACACTCTCCTGTAGACCAGGAGGCCTGGAAGGCAACATGTTGTTCTTACGTTAGAATTTCCTAGGAGTGTACATGTGTGTTGGGGAAGAGGGAGTGTAGCCGAGAAATTAGGATTTAAGGGATGATTTTGATTACCGAAGTGTTAAAAAGATAATCCTTTTTGCTTTCTGGTATATTGGAGTAGACAGAGGGACATGCCTAAATTGTAATCCAGCTGCCTTGATCTCTGATTATGATTGTAGAGTCCTCAGCTTCTGCCCCTGTGATTGTAAAAACCTTGTGACTAACCTTCCTTTGTACCCAGTTATTCAGTTGTTCAACTTTAGAGTCTGGTAATCATGAAAGACAGCCCCTGATGTTTACTAATGAAGGGTCTTGGGTAAGCTCAGAACTAACCCACCCCAAGTTCAAAGTTATCTTGATAACTGAGACTGGCTCTAATCAAAACTGGCCCACCTGACATGTGCAGTAGCTTAGTCTTTAACCTACAAGTCACCTACACCTCATTCCACCATTTTCTTACATATGTTCTCTAAGCATGTAATGAATCTGCACATGCTCAGTAATTAGATCCCCTCTAATTACATCATCTGGCTCCACTGTGCTCACTATCCTAAACCCTGCCCATCTTTTGCGCCAATAAAACTTATCAGAATTATTGTAGTTCTGGGAGGCAGATTTTGGCCATTTACTCTCCTACTACTCCTAGTAATAAACTCTTTCTCTCTTTGAAACTTTGGTGTCTCAGGAATTGGTATCTGAGCATGTTGGGCAAAAGAATCCACAGCCTTTGTCACATAGTAAGAGTGGGAGACCACGGAGAGAGTAGAACTGGTGGGGCCGGGTACAACTGGGTGGGAAACTCTGGGGACGTTGGTCCTTGGCATCTTTATGCCTGGTGAATAGGATTCGTTTCACCCCATGCCAAGACAGCACACCTGTGTTCGGTTTCCAGATGCAATGGGAGCCACTGCCTCCCCCCACTCCCCCCCAGCAATTATGTGGAAGGCCTTTGCTATTTTGTGCCTCTTCGGGAGCAAATTGCTATTCCCCTAGAAGAGGGTGCATTCTCTTGTCTCCCCTGCCAATGCAGCCCTCCCTCTCTCCTCCTCCTTTAGATGCCCTGCTGCAGTGGAGCTGGTGAGCTCTGGAGAACAGATTCACATGCTAATTAGCACCTGGGGTCATCAAGTGCTCACCGCCACCTGAAAGGAAAACTTGCTTTCTCTTTTCCCCTTTGTAGTCACAGTGAGGACCCTAAGCGGGGGTGGGGTTGTGGGGGTGTGGGGTAGGGTGGGAGGTGTGACTGTGTGTTTTGGGAAGAATGACTCACTGTGGTCTGTCCAGGGTGAATCTCCAGGAAATAGCTTTGCTTGTAGGACCTCTAACATCCTTTGCTTCTCCGCTACTTGCACACCCTCATTCTATTTGCTTTACAATGACAGGACTCGAGGGTTAAAACATAGGCAGAGGCAAGAGGTTTTAAGCTGGTGGGTGTGGGGTGAGGGATGCAGTTTTGTCCTTCAGGGGACATTTGCCATGTCTGGAGACATTTCTGATGGTCACCCCTGGGGAAGGGGACTGCAGGCTTATAGTTGGTAGAGGCCAGGGAGGCTGCTCCACACCTTCCAAGGCAGAGGATGACCCCCCCACAACAAAGGATTATCCAGCCCAAAGGGTCATTAGTGCCAAGATAAGAAAACCTAGCCTAGACCAAAGTATTCTACTACCAAGAAGTTTGGGTTCCTAATTTACATAGATACTGAGGTTTGCCTGGGACCATGGGATGCATAGGTTCTTTCAGGGAAAGAACCCTGGTCTACTTGTCAGCACTTTCCCTAAAGCAAGATCATCAAAGCATTCCAAGTATCCTCAGTTTGGGAGAAAACAAGCAAACAAATTAGAAGATTCATTTGCATAACAACGAGACACTTGGAGCAAAGGAAAATTTCCTGGTCTAGAATTGCCTCAATAAAAGTTCCCATTAAGGAAGACTGCTCAGCTGGTACAGCAAATACTCCCCATTCCCAAGATTTGTTGCATCCGTATTCCTCAAATTTTTCTTCTATAAAAAGAGAATGCTGATACCTACCCGGGATAATTGAAAAGATCATTAGTTCTTATTATTTTGGGGAAGCATATTTGAACACCAGGTTTTATATGATCAAGTAACAATAATATAACGTGCTTTTGAAAGCTGGTGTATATGATGATGGGGTTTTGGAAGAAGGGTGGAAAGGAACGTTATAATTGATATTCTCTTGCAGGATGCTTTAAAACCTGGCTTCTCACATGGTTGTCCGTGGGTAGATCAGGCTCCTTACCTGGGAGGTTGATAGAAATGCAGACTCTCAGGCTCTACCTCAAACCCACTGCCTTAGTTTGCCAGGGCTGCTATGACAAATACCACACTGGGTTGTTTTAAACAACAAGAATTTATTATCTCACGGCTTTGGAGGCAAGAAGTCCAAGATGAAGGTCTTGACAGGCCATACTTTCTTCCGGAGTATGTAGCTGTCTAGCGCCGTCTTTGATGTTCCTTGGCTTGCATCTCTGCCTTCATCATGTGACTTCTCCTTCTGCTAGTCCCCTGCATCTTCATGGAGATTTCCTCTCCTTGTAAAGACTTCAGCCACATGGAATAAGGCCCACCCTGAATTCCATTTGGCCTCATTTAAATAGTATCTTCAAAGATTCTAGTCACAAATGAGTCCACACCTTCACAAATATCACCTTCAAAATTCCTATATACAAATGGGTTCACACCCACAGGATCACACTGAAGACGTTGAACGTGTCTTTTTTGGGGTACATGATTCAATCTCCAACACCCATCGAATCAGAATGTGCATTTTAATAAGGCCCTCAGATGATTCATATGCACTTTTAAAGTTGGAGAAGCACTGCTCCAGGGTGCCTACACATCCTGAGATTATTTATACATTGTAATTCAGAAAGCTGCCCTCCCATCGGACTCTTGCTAAATAAGATTTGTGGATGCTTTGGGGTAACATCCTTTAAATTCATTCTTTGTTATGGGCAAGGCTTCTGTGTCCAGTAGTGAGGGAGAGTGTCTTGACCTGTTAATTCATAAATTTAATATCACAGACCATCTTCCATCCCTATAACAACATGTAGCAAATACCTTTTAGTGTTTTCAAAGGTTTTTTTTTTAACATTTTAATTTGATATCTAGGTTAAAAGGACCCTAGTTCTGAGGAAGGGCTTTATACACCCCCTGAAACTGTCATGCAAAATTATGTGTGTGTACAATTATCTGAGGAGAGAATCCATTCATTTCTTCACATCCCCAAAGGGGCCTTTATTCTAAATATTAAGAGTCATCGATATGGATTCACTTGTTTACTCATTCACCCACTCAACAAATATTGAGTGCCCATTATGTGCCAGCACCGTGTTACATAGTAGAGGAAGCTATATGCTGGTAAATCACTGATCAAAAACTTAGGAATGAAGCAGGGATGAATCTGAAGAGGGAAAAGAAAAAATCAATCAAGCACATTGAAGAAAGTAATTGGAAATTTTAAATAGCCTAAGATATATTTTATCTTTATATGGATGGACATATTTATTTGACCATGTACAACATTGCAATAATATTGTGGAACCTGAAAGAAAGTAGAGGAAAATTGATGGTGGTGGATACATAAATGAAGTGGATTTTTGTAAGCATATAATAAAAATCTCTAAGTTATTGATTCTTAAAATATAAGCTTATTTGCTTAAAAATCTTTTCTTTAAAATTTATTTATTGGGTGAGTTGATCATTTGTGTTTTGTACAGCTTGTAGTTTAAATGGTATTGGAGTGATAGTGAAATGAAAGCTTGCTTTCACAAAGGTAGAGGTAAACGGTTATCTCTAGGACACCAATGAATTATCAGCACTGCCTTTCCAATTTTCTTCACCTTAAACCCTTACATTTTCTTATTTTCCATGCTATAGGTGCTACATAACTCTCCTGTCCTGCACAATACACAGCCTCTGCCAGCCTTGACCTTCAGGTTTGGCATGGAAGGAATGGTGAAGGTGGAGGAGAAGAAGGGTAGTGGAGAGTGAAGGGGGTGGGGAGTCACTCCCAGCCATCAGTGGAACCACCATAAAAACCTGGGATCCCTTCCAAAGGATGATTTCTGGATGGAAACTATTGTTCTTTGGACACATGGCTCTAGGCCAAAGGGCAAGCCTTCTGCTCCCCTTGGAGACTTGCAGCTCATGATTTTCCATATGTACATAACCTTACTTAGGATTTTCCATGAATTAAGGCTTTCGTTCTAAACCTGGAACATTCTAAAATTACCTGCATTTCCTTTTTTTTTTTCCGCATGGGCAAGCACTGGGAACTGAATCCGGGTGTCAGACATGATGGGCAAGAACTCTGCCTGCTGAGTTTCAGATATAAGAGAAAGATGAGAATAGCCCATTCAACCCAGGAGACCCCCATTTCCTCACAGGTGACCAGGATTCTGCCTCCTTTCCGGATAATACATTGTTCCATGATTTCCCCAATGCCAGGGAAGCTATACACTTCCCAAATGTTCTCTCCTTGACAAAAAAGTAATATGATAAAAACCTATTTGGTCACTAAGGGAGAGATGGCAGGTTATTCTCTAATTTTCATTCTCCCCTTCTTTCATGAAATAAAAAATTTAACCTGGATGCTGGTTGCCCAGAGAAAAAGATGACATGCTCCAGCCTCCTTTGCATGGAGGGTAGTCATGCAATCAAGTTCTGGCCAATGGGACACCAAGGCAGTGATCTGTGCAATTTCTGTTGGTGGGAAGAGACATGCTTTCTCAGGCCCCTTTTCTCCTTCCTGCTGGATGGAATGCCAGTGTGATAGGAGTCATCTTGGAAAGGCCAACAAGGCAAAATGCTGACAGTGCAAGAAGATAAAACTTCACAAGCAGAGCCACCATGCCAGCTTTGACTCACTAGGCAAAGAAGTAAATTCCAGACAAACTTATACTTTAACAAATAGAGTTACTTAGATCTTATTGTTCTTGACATTGCACTAATGCTTGTGGTTATTGTTGTTTTAATGTGCATAGTGTAAATACCCAGGTTGAAAGCATATGGAGATTCTTACCATAAATAGGCTTCTATGCAAGACATAAGTGGAATTTTCATCCCACACATGACTGAATATAGTCTTACCAGAAAGCAACTATAGCAGGACTGTGGAGAGTTTGCTAATATACTTGATTGAATTACAGATTACACAGTGTCTCCAGGGAGGGCAATGGACACCATTCTGTCCAGTAGAGTGTGATGGGGCACTCTCATTTGATCCAGAAATCTTATTTTCATCATTAGAAGGGAGGGGAGGAGGAAAAGGATGGGCCTGGATGAAGGAAAGGGGCATAAAAACTGATAGAACATTTAGGCTATTTATCCCATCCAACAACTCACTAGCAGGAGAGGGGATGAAAAGGGATATCAGAGAATTTGGCTTTCAACCATGCTAGAGTCAACATCCAAAGAGACCTTAAGTAATGAGACATTTCTTTGTAGCCTTGACAGTGAAGCCTTGATGTCATTTAATCATCTCCCCACCCACGTGAAGGTGATGTCATCATCTGCCGTGTTGCAGAGCTATCACATGAGTACATACAGTTGCCTCAAACCAAGTCTTCATGGCTCCTCCCTCAGTCTCTGTCCACTGCTTCCCAGCTCATCCCAGCACTGCTGTTACTGGAGGCAGACATCAGAGGCTGGGGATGTATTTCAGAAAATACAATTTATCCTTCTTCAGTGATACCTACTCATTATAGCAAAGTCGGAAAAGAAGTTGAAAGCACTTGGGAAATTCACCCTTAATACCAAGACCCAGACAATCTCTGTTACCTTGACTTACGTTTCATCCATTCTTGTATTCTTTTTCCAGGCATATTTAACAGCATCTAGACCATAATCTCTATATAATTACATACTTTAAATTTTCACAAAACATAATATGGTATCTCCTATGTTATCACAAATCATTCTTAAACATTATTTTGAGAGCTGTATATTCTTGAGGGTTGCCAAATAATAACAATAGAGAAGCTGATATTTTCTATATTCCAGACACTGTTCAAATCATTTACATGCATTTTCCCATTTAATCTCAATAACAACCCTATGAGGTAAGAATTATCATCATCATAAATTGGGGATCAGAGGTTTGGTAATTTGTCAAAGATCCCATATAAAGTATTAAGCAGTCAATGAGGAACTTTATGCACAAGTTTGTCTGATTCCACATCCCTTGCTTCTCGTCACTACTTAACAATTTCTATATCGTTGGATGTGTTGACTGCTTTGAGATTTTTACTGCTTGAAATATTGCAGTGCATACCTTTGGACAGAACATATTTTTCTTAGGGTAAGTTCAAAGACCTGGAATTACTTGTACTAAGATATTATGAAAAAAAATGTTGTTACATTGTTGTCAATTAGCTATCCGAGAGGATTGTACCAGTTTTCTTTCCTCCAACAAAGTATAAGGGTGCTTATTTCCCTACACACTCACTAGCACTGGACAGCCATACTCTGTAGGCATCTCTGCTAATACAATGGCTGAAAATGGATTATTTCTGCTTTTTACTTACATTTATTTGATTATTAGTGAGGCTAAATATTTGTCATGTTTAAAGCCATTTGTATGTTCTATTAATAATTTGAGTCCATTTGCCTGTTGGGGTTTTGATATTAAAGTTGAACCTTACGGAATTAATATTTTTGTAGGTTAAAAAACTGTTGAATATCAGCTCAGCCAAATGTGTTTCCAAATGCATTGAGAACATAACCTTTAAATATATGGGCTCTAAATATTTTTGATACAGCTATTTTGATTTTCAAAAGGAGCATCCAATAATCTGTAATTCATTTGTGTAATGAAAATGTCATGCTAATGATTTCAATAGACGAATGTGTTTTTTAAAATTTCCTTCTTTCAGTCTTCTTTTGTCCCTTCTGCACCTCTAACTCCTCCCCTCCCCATGTCAGGTTTGAGTCCAGAAAGGTGTATCTTTAAGAGGTAGATGAAAACTTGACATCAATTTTGGACATAGAACAGGAAACATCACTGCAAGAATTATAGGAACCAATAAAACAAGTAAAAATAACATCTTCATCATGATTGATGCCTTCTTAAAGTAAAGCAGCTAAAACCATAGCCTGGAAGCATTTGGAGGCATAGCTTTAATTGGAGCAGCTCAGACTCTTTAAGGAAAGAGTGAGCGTGGCTTCCTTGTATGTATATTCCCTGCTCGGCAACTCCCAATTCACCCATGATGTCAGATGAGAACTTAGAATTGGCTGTGTTTGATTCTTAGACAAACCAAAGATCAAGTCAGATCACCTGGTTCTGAGACGATTTACCATCTTCTCTTTCCTGTAGGTGGTCAGAGAACCTTTTAATAGTTAGTCATCATGGTGGCATATTTGAACACATATTTTAAAATTTTTTTTAGGTTTTTATTTCTAGCTGTTCTAAGGTACTGGAGACTAAAAGAAATGTCAACATAATGATTCACTCATACTTACTTGTTAAACCTGATCTTCTCTGTGTTACTCCACCATCACCTTTGATCTTTCTCTCTCTGTTTAGGGGTATTTGGGCTATTCCCAGTCTAACTTTTTCATGTTGGAAGGGGCTGTTGATCATATGGGATGGGGGAATGGAACAAGTTGATGTTCTGGAAGGGGTGGCCTCTCTGCACTTCAGGACTTATTTGGTCCAGGGACTCATCTGGAGGTTGTAGGTTTTGGAAAGTCACCCTAGTGCATGGAACCTTTGTAGAATCTTATATAATGCCCTAGGTGTTCTTTAGGATTGGCTGGAATAGTTTTGGTTGGGGTTTGGCAAGTTATGATAGGTAGCAATGTCTAACTGAGGTATGTGTAAGAGCAATCTACAATGTAGCCTCTCTACTCTATTTGAACTCTCTCCACCACCAATACCTTATTTGTTACACTTCTTTTCCCCCTTTTGGTCAGAATGGCATTGCTGATCCCATGGTGCCAGGGCCAGGGTCATCCCTGGGAGTCATCTCCCATGCCACCAGGGAGACTTTCTTACCTGGATGTCATGTCCCACATAGGAGGGAAGACAATGATTTCACTTGCAGAGCTGGGCTTAGCGAGAGAGAAGCTACATCTGAGCAATGAAAGAGGTTCTCAGGAGGTAACCCTGAGGCATACCTTAGGTACGCTAAGCTTCTCCACTACATACACAAGCTTCACAAGAGCAAGCCTCAAGATCAAGGGCTTGGCCTATTGATTTGGCTGTCCCTATGTATGGCATAGTATCCGGGGTTTCCCTGGTAGTAAATTTAATAATTTCATATTTTTCCCCATAACTCAAGGGACTTTGCCAATACTTTTTTATTATCAGCTTAATATACTCTGGGATGTATCCAGGCATTACATCAAACTATACAGAATTAAAGCCTCTCATTCTTATTCTGGGCTCCCTGTGTTTGGATTGTTCGAATGATCTATCCAGACAAGTTGAGTTAGATTATGTGCTACAGAAAACCTAGGTTCTGGACACAATAAAACTTTCTTCCTTTGGTCTCAAAGAGTCGGCGAAGTTCTAAAATACACACAATGTCTTCCTTACCTGAATACACATTTAAAAAAATTTTATTGTATAATATGACATATATACAAAGTAAAGAAATAAAAGAGCAATACTTTTCAAAGCACTCTTCAACAAGTAGTTACAGGGTAGATCCCAGAGTTTGTCCTGGGCTACCATATCATCCTCTCAGATTTTTCCTTCTAGGTACTCCATAACATAGGAGGCTAGAAGGAGTAAATATTTTTTTTATCATCACGATCAACTTTTTTTTGTGAAAAATAACATATATACAAAAAGCAATAAATTTCAAAGCACAGCACAATTAGTTGTAGAACAGATTTCAGAATTTGGTATCGGTTACAATTCCACAATTTTAGGTTTTTACTTCTAGCTGCTCTAAGATACTGGAGACTAAAAGAAATATCAATTTAATGATTCAGCAATCATATTCATTTGTTAAATCCTACCTTCTCTATATATCTCCACCATCACCTTTAATCTTTCTATCCAAGTCTTTAGGGGTATTTGGGCTATGGCCATTTTAATATTTTCATGTTGGAAGGGGTTGTCAATAATAAGGGGTAGGGAGATGGAAGTAGCTGATGTTCTGGAAAGGCTGGGCCCTCTAGGTTTCAGGACTTACTTAGTCCAGGGACCCATCTGGAAGTTGTAGATTTCTGGAAAGTTACCGCAGTACATGGAACCTTTGCAGAATCCTCTATATTGCCCTAGGTGTTCTTTAGAATTGGCTGGTATGGTTTTGGTTGGGGTTTGGCAAGTTATGATAAGTAGCAATGTCTAACTGAAGCATGTGTAAGAGTGACCTCCAGAGTAGCCTCTCGACTCTATTTGAACTCTCCCAGCTGCTGATACTTTATTAGTTACACTTCTTTTCCCCCTTATGGTCAGGATGGAATTGTTGATCCCACAGTTGAACACACATTTTTAAGGTTCTAGAAATGAAAATAGATGTACTGCTTTATGGATAAAAATTAAAAAGATAAATAATGGGGGGAGAAAGGGTAAAATAAATTGGGTAGATGGAAATATTAGTGGTCAATGAGAGGAAAGGGTAAGTTATATGGTATGTATGAGTTTTTCTTTTTATTTCTTTTTCTGGAGTGATACAGATGTTCTAAAAAAATGATTATGGTGATAAATATACAACTATGTGATGATATTGTGAGCCATTGATTGTGCACCATGTATAGAAAGTATGTGTGTGAAGATTTTTCTCATTAAAAAAATTAAAAAAAAAAAGAGAAATGCTACAATGTTTTCCCAAGTTGCTTGTCAAGTCTAAGCTTGTGGTGAGAGGAATAGAGATGTTACAGTCATGGGTATTTCAGAGATTATTAACAAACATTCGCTTTTTAGCATCTGCTGTTAAAGACCCTCGTTTGCAGAAATGATTTCTCTGTTTCTGTTCATATGAGGCGGAGGTGGGGGTCAAGCAGTCAAACACCAGTCAGCACCCTGGTTAAAAAAAAAGATTCCTACAATCTCCCTTGCCTTGCACGTTTTCATTTCAAATGTTGATTATCTTCTTTTAAAGCTGGGAAGCAAACCTTAGCTCTTCCAGGATCCAAGGCTTTGATTAACCCAATGGCTTTTGCTGCCTTTCTAGAAAGTAAATGAGAATGTGTTTTATCTTTACAGTGCAGCTCCCAAAGGGGAACTGAAGACAATGCAGGTGACGTGTTTCCTAAAAGAACAAGATGTTCACCGTGGGTGAAGCTGAAATCCCTGACCCAGGGTTGGGAATGGGTGAACTCACTGCTGCTTGTTTTGGGGAGAGCATCACTACTGAGCCATGTCTTCCACCGTGTCTCTTGGCTTCCATTTGTCAGAGGCCAGCCAGGCTGGGGGTGCAGTGTACATAGAGAAACGAAGTTTCCCTCTGTCCAAAGCTGACTGACCCATTCAAGAATCCAACCTGCAACCTCAGCCTTCCTGGCACCAGCAGCAGACCAACTGAGCTCACGGGGACAGACTGTGTTCAAGTTATATGGGAACAGATCCTTCAGAGCACAAGAATTGGCTGCTTCCCCAGTGCGGGCTTCTCAGCCAGGGTTGGATGCATGGGCTGGGATCCATGGTCAGTGCTCAGCCAGCTGGCACGCGGCTACTGCCAGTCACCCTCTGCACACAGTGTCCCATTTAAACTGCACTTTGTTTTGCTGAAGATGACTTATTCACACATCCCAGATGTTCCCTGTAACCTAGAGCCCTGGAAACAGCTACAAAAAACACATGTGCTTTTTTAACTGCCTGAAATACAACCAAACGGTCTGTGGTTGTTGTCCAATGACTGGGCAGTGGAAGGCATATGTCCCTGCTTCTTCTTTTTCCTTTCTGTGCTGTTGGGTGAGACCAACAGCTGCAGTTTCATTAGGATTAGTTGTAAATACTTGAAGGTAGGAATTATACTCACACAGGAAAACTAAAAATTTTTAAAGGAGAACAGAAAGAAAAGGCTAGTATTATAACCGTTTGAAATGAATATGTGGAAAATGTAATTATATTTTCAGAATACTAACATTGTCTCATATTTGTTTTTTGCTAAAATTCATCTACGTGTTTCTCTCCCCACCCTCTGCCCCACCCCCACACTGGAATCTAAGACACTCCCTTGGAAGAATGTCAAAAGTTTAGGC
>PVIY010001078.1:0-164710 GCA_004026745.1 Myrmecophaga tridactyla
AAGAGGCCCTCCTGGGGGTGACTCTTAGGCCTAAATTTTAAGTAGACTTGACCTATCCTTTGTGAGGTTAAGTTTCATATGAACAAACCCCAAGACTGAGGGCTCAGCCTATAGCTTTGGTTGTCCACACTGCTTGTGAGAATATCAAGAATTCAACTTGAGGAAGTTGAATTTCTCCCCGTTCTCACCATTCCCTGAATTACTCAGATTCTTTTAAAACTGTGTGTCTAGAAAATTGATAGGCAGTTTTGTGCATCTACAGAATATTGAATACAATATTTACCAAAAAATCCAAACCTGTGAAATTTAAATAGAACCAATGAACATATCTCAATGTTTTCACTTTTCTTATAATTCCTCTGTGCTTTTAGATTGTGCTTACTTATGTATTCTGTAAACCATACCCTTTTATGTGTTCTGAATTTAACTAGGTTGAAATTGGATAAGGGAGAAGGTGTATTCATAAGTGTCAATTAGATATTTCCACTTAAAATTGCTTTTCTATCCATAGTTTGTGCTGTATTTACTGCTGAATAGCCTTTTAAATGGGAGACTCTTTAAATCTTGCGTCTGATTTTGTGTTTTGATAGGGGTGGCTATCAAAGACACAGAAAGTTAATATACCTTCCTCAAAGTCACATAGGTGGAACAGTCTTTGCTTAGAACACATACGAAGAAAGGGTCCTTCTTCCAGACTCTGAGATGATCGTAATGTCAAGATCTTTCTCACAACACCACTGTTGGAGAATTATAGAGAAAGAAACAAATAATGGAGCCATCCATATACTGGAAAGAATGACTCTCAATGTAGGACAGTTGGACAATGGACAGAGCACACATTTTTCTATAACTGTAAGTAATACAGGCATGACTCATTCTAACAACCTCAACTGGGAAGCCTGGATTTAAAAACTAGAGAGAACGATCAATCAGATTATCTTCACTTTATCAATAAAATACTTCTCTGGTGCATTTGGGCACTTGTTTGCTCATTGTTTATTTAAAAAAGAATAGAATGCTCTAAGATGGAGTCTCTTAAAAAACTAAACATTCATCCTATGATATGATTCAGCCGTTCCACTCTCGGGAGTGAAAAAGAAAGCATTTGTCCTCACATAAGTTTGTACAGAATGTTCCCAGCAGCTTTATTTGTAGAACCAAAAACTGGAACCAATCCATATATAAGTCACAATGAATGGATAAATAAATTGTGGTATATCCATACAATGAGAATAGCACTCAGCAGTATAAGGGATTGAGCTACTGCTGTATGCAACAGTATGGGTGGATCTCAAAATAATTATACTGAGTGAAGACACTTGACTGAGAAAGAATACATACTATATGATTCTGTTTGTGTGGTATATGCAGTCTCATCTACAATGATCGAAAGCAGATCTGTGGTTGTCTGTGAATAGAGTGTGGGGTACGTAGACGTGGGGGAGGAGGAGTGATTACAAAGGAGCCTAAGGAAACTTCGCAGGCGATGGATTTGTTCATTTACTTGATTGTGATATTGCTTTCATGGGTATATATGTATGTCAGAATTTATCAAATTGTATTATTTATTATGTGCAGTTTATATTGCATGCCAATTATATGTATGTGCTTTTCTTTTTTAAGATTGCCTAAGTTTCCTTTCTATCTGCCTACTGCCTCCTCCCCCTAGTCCTGTTGTTTCCCACCCAGCTCACTCCTGGTCAAGAATGGGGAAAAGAGAGGACCAACAATTGTAGTCCAGTGTGCAGAATGCTGTGGTAGATACCTGGAGGAGGTTAAAGAGGGCCTCCTGGGGAGGGCGAACACGAGAGGAGTGTGGCAGAGGTGTGTTCCAGGGGGCATGCAGAGTTTGAGAACTGCATGGGGTTGGGATGCACGGGATTGAGGTTGTGTGTGGGTTTGTAGTTGGAGAGGAGAAAGGGGGAAGCAGGGACTTTGTGTGCCTATCAAAGCTTTGTTTTGAAAACCCTGGGGGCACTGGGATGGGTATTAAGCAGGAGAAAGACAAAATCAGTTCAGGGCCCTTGCCTATGCCTGGGAGAATGAGGGACAGATCTCAGGTTCAGAGTTTAAGGAGCCCCCTACGAGCTGCTACCCCACAGTCTGTCCAAATGACGTTCCTTTTGAGAGAACCTTGCTCTCCAAGAGAGGCTGATCTTGCCAGATGGTTCTGCTCTGTCCAAGAAACTGCATACCACACTGGAATCCCACCTGTACAAACATACATTTTTCATATAAAAATAAAGTGTTCTTTGTAGAAACTTTGGAAAACATAGCTAAGAAAAAGAAGAAAATTTAAATCATCTTTAATCGCGATTTTGGTATATATTATTCCAAGATATTTGTCTTGCTTTCCAGCAAAAGTAGAACCATGATATACATATTTTGTTACCTGCCACTTTATCCTGAGAATTAAGCCATGTTTTATATAGACATATAAAAATCAGTTTTTATTTGCTGCACTGAAATCTATATATTTTATGTATCGTGATTTAATTAACCAAACTCCTTTTATTTTTGGGGGTGGTTATAAAAAATTAGACAGGGAAAACAGCATTTTATTTAAAAAGCGAGTAAATAAAACCAAAGAATGTACAGTTAATTGAATTATTTATTCAAAATGGTATTTTCTTAACTTATGTTACAGGAAAACAGTCTTGGTTTAGTGCACATTTTAACTAGATGAAAGGAAGGAAGGCTCCCTTCTAGAATTACACATGGGCATATATAGTGGTTCTTTGTCACCCAGTGAATACTTACTTCCTCTGTGCTATTCACAAAAAGTAACCACCAATGTAAACTCCATTGTTCCCAAAGGGACATTTCTTCCTCAGATCAGTACTAAGTTAAAAGGTATAAGTAACAGTAATTGTTAATATTTTAATGCTTCTATGCTATGTTCCGCCTATTGTTATAGCATTTTACATGGATTAACTCATTTAATACTTAAAATGGTTCTATGAGTGAGGTTCATTTATTTTTCCTGTTTTACAGATAAGTAAACTGAGGCACAGATAGGTTAATAACTGGCCCCCAAATAATTAATTTATATATGAAAACATACTCAGCATCACCAGTAAAAAAACAAATGCAAATTAAAATAACAATGAGCTATCATGTTAGAAATCAGTGGTGATCTTAATACTGGGTGTTGACCAGAGTGTAGGGAAACCAGCCCTTTCTTGCAGTATTGGTAGGAGGATCCATTTCTATAGACCAATAAATTTCTCATCTGGAAATTTGTCCTAAAATATGGAAAAAGTTACACTAATATACTCATGTTCATGGAAATAATATTGAGAATCATGAACAACTGTGTGTCTTATGGTAGAGACCTTGGTTAAATAACTAAGAGAACACTGCACAGCTGTTACAAATGATAATTGGGTGCTGTTTTTATAGAAACAGATGTTCAGGAAATTGGGAAAAAAAATCCCCGACACACGTGAAGCTCCTTCATCTGCCCGCACTCTGTCCTCCTCGTCATTGGTGTTCAGCTCCCACCAGTGAAATGACATAAATGTCTTCCTCCTTTGTTACTGCAGCATCAGAAACTGTTCATCTGCTGACCCATAGGAAGCATGTCTTTCCAAGGAACTCCTAGAATTTCATTGGGAACTCCTCTGGGGTCCTCTGAAATTGAGCATCATAATCTCTGACTTAGAAGTGGGAGAGAAGGAATTAATGCATTTTGTTATAAATCTCCTATTGGCTTAATTTAGTAACTGTAGAAACAGAATTTCATAGTTGGAAAGTCCAGCCACAGCAGGAACTGTGACTTCATTTTTTTTCTTTACTATTTAAAGTCTTCTTCTGAGCCTGCGTGAGTGCCTTCCTTCGTCCCTTGAGACTCATTCCACCCACCACCAAGTTTTCCTCTTTACCTCTTTATTATTCTGCCCCTTGGTGCTAGCACTTTTATTTTTTCCTACCAAAGTTTACTTGTCCTGGATCTCCTTTTCTCTCCTGTCTTTCTTGGTGAAAGAAGCTGATTGAAACTTGAGCTCACATGTTGTAAGGAACAATGATTTAATAAATTACCCTTCTTAGATCATTGAATTATTTATTTATTTATTTAATTCTTTTTTTAATGCAACTCTATTGAAATATGTTCACACACCTATGCAGTCCATCCAAAGTATACAATCAGTGGCTCGCAGTATCATCAGGTAATCTAATTTTAACAACTGCTTTTTCTCAAAGGTTTGACTATTTTGGGGACTGCAGAAATCATCCCCCACCTCCAGGGACATCTCACCTATCCATCCTCCCCCAAACCATAGATTTTCAAGGCTGCTTTGATACCACTTAAAAACCGTGTGTGACAGAAAGAATTTTCTGTGGAGTGCTTCCTGCGTTTTGAAAAACATCCATAAATGTTTTGGGAACTACATTTCAAGAAGGACTACCCTCTGGCTGAACCCTTCGTACAAAATCTGCACATACCGTGTTTCAGCTCTGCACAGCAGGACAAGTGCAAGTGTGCTCCTCAAGAGTGGCAGTTTCAGGGGAGCCTGGAGGTTTTCTGCTTGCCTGGAAAGAAAGCCTTACCCCTACTATCTTCTGGAAGCTGGTGGGGAAACTTTGTTAGTCTTGTCAGGAGCCAGTTACAAGGACCTAAGGAATGTAGGCTGTAATGGGCAGCTGGCATTGATTTAACACTGTGGGATGGCCAGGAGAGCAGGCTAGCATTACCTGCCTTCCCCTCTACCCCCAGTCTCCGGCCTCCATGAGGGTTTGGTTTACATCAGACAAGGCTGCTCCTGACATCAACATCTATTTCTGACAACAGAGACATAAAAGAGAAGGGAAATAGTTCATGCCGTTTACATGAAATGAAATAAATATTCACTTTGGGAGGATACATTTTGAGGCCAGGCTATGTATGCATGGGTGACAGCTCCCCCGCCTGCCTTTCCTGCAAAGTTCTGTACATAGAGAAAGATTAACTGACTTAGCCTGAAGTCAGAAGAAATGTTCTAATGAAAAATCTATCTCAATGCAAAACCAAGGGCAAACTCTGGCTTTGCTGTGTTTTGTTTTTCTTTTTTTCCTTTTGGAATGTACATTGAGACCAAGGGGAAAGGGGGGTACTTCATCCTTCTTTTGTAAAGCCGGTTGAGCTGGTCAGCAGGAGACTTCTGGAGCTACCCTGGAGAGTCTGAGTAGTGAGCAGTCTGCTTGAAGAGGGCCAGCGCTTGTTGGCTTTGCCCTCAAGTGCCCAGAGGGAGTCTGCTCAGACGCCGGAGCAAACAGAACAGCCAGCTCACCTCAGAGAAGAATGCACTTGATGTCGCTCCGGCGTTCCCTCTGTAGTCACGAGGAAAGCCAAGGAGAGCTGATGTTCCCTGACCATATATTCACTCTGGGATTTCACATGAAGAGGGGTTTTAACAGCAGCATGTACTTTTAGTCTCCAGGTCAGTGATCCTTAGGCTTAAAAAAAATCCTTTTGCCATGTGGAGCTTACATTATTGAGCTTATTTAAAAAAAAATAAAGTATCTTTGGACCTTGGTCATTTCTTCTGACCTGTCCCCAAGACTGCTGTCTCCATTCTGATGTGTTACACTCAATTTCTTTGGATGCTCCATTTGGAAATGTGAGAATGATCTCATGGAATTTGGCGGTCTTCCTGGGTAAGCAGATGGCTGCCTTCCTGTCCATGGAAAACTAAATGTAATGTCAGGGGTCTCTTTGCCCCCCTGGCTCAGTGCCCCTTGCAGTCAAAACTGAGGGGACTTGCATCCTATCTGTCTTTCCTTTTGCAGGCCCAGTGCAGGACGAGATGGTTTGGAGAGATCTTTTTGTCACAGTCCCCTTTAAGGATTAATGTCCCTCCCCCCTAATCACATACCCTTGAAGATCTGAGGGATTTGGCAGAATTGAAGAGTGTCCAAGGGTTAGAAGCAAGGCATATCCTTGAGTGTGAGAATAGCCATCCTTTCGGAGATCATTTTCTCATGTCTGACTGGTCTTAGGTTTCAGGAAAAAAACAAGTTTTTCCTCACTAGTCTTTGGACATGACTCTTTTTGAGCAACATAACAATATCAAAAACATGTCCATCATCCAAAGGGAAAACCAACTAACTTCTGACTGAGAAATGGCTAAATGCCTAACTTGTCTTCATCCATAGCAGAGTGTGGCTATGTTGAATGGTCTTCGCATACTTTCTTGGTACTTCCAAATGTTTTGGTTCACTTTGGAAACATGTTGGTGATGTCAGGATTTACCTATTAAAAATGAGTGAGATGAGAACATCTCCCTTGTGGGAACTCCACTTAAAACAACCATAACAAAACAAATTCCGCACCTTCCTGGTTGGGTACTCTGGTTGGGTTTTGTCACCATCTTGTCTTCTGAGTATCCCTCTCATTGTGTTAGGTGCAAAATGGTACAAAATGGTACAGAATGACTAATGATTAGCGTGTGCATTGATGTTTAAATAGACTTGGTGGGACTGATGGGTTCAGATCCCTTCCATTAGAGCAAAAATCTGACCAGGAAGAAAGTAAGGAAGGTATATCTAAAATTAATGGTTTCATCAGAAGGTGAAAACTGTTTTTAAAACTTTTGTCCATTATTTTCAGCGGAGTCGTGAAACCTGATGAAAATGTTTACAGATGTTTGCAGAAGAATGCTTTTCTTTATAAAGGGAATCCAAATACTTTCTTAACATAAAAATACCCCAACAAAGAATGGTTATAATTAAAATAATAGAGATTCAGTTAAAAATAGGAATAGAAGAAGCATTCTTTCAAATATCCTCTGAGCCCCATCAAAGAGAAAGAATAAGGCACAATGTGGGAACGAGGTCTGGATTACTGTCTATGGCTCTGCAGTGGATCACAAGAATGGTGAATACTTTGTGGTTAACCAGCTCATAGTTGGAGGGATCTTGGAAGCCAAGCAGGGAGTCTGGCTTCCCACACAGCACTTGAATCCCCTTCGTAGTTTCCCTGTCCAACAGTAATCCTCCCCCTGTGTGAACTTCTGGGGTGATGCCGGTATGCTCCCTACTCTCTGGCCAGCGTTCCACATTTTTGGAGAGCTGTAGTTGGTACAAAGCCCCTCGTAATCCCGAGCAGTGTGAAATTGCTGCTTCTGCTGCCTGTCTGGGAGTCTGTGCCAACACCTGTGCAGAGGGCTCCTGAGGCTACTTGAAGATAGTTGGCAGGTGTCCCTTCAATACGTTCCCCTACAGGTTCCTAGCTTCCCTGGGCGGGGTCTCCCTGGCTTATAGCCTGGCTGTCCTCTTCTGGACACTCTTGAGTTAGTCAGTACCCTGGGTTGGTAACTTCATTTTTAACCCACCCAGTTAGATGACACTAACTTGTTAACTACCTTCTGTTACTTCCTGTTGGGTTTGCCATATTTTCTTTGAACTGCTGTCAGTTTTTACCTCTTCTAACTTAGGGTATCTTATTTAAAAAATCTAAATGTAAATGCATGCTTGAATATTTTTTAGTGCCTTCTCTGAGTGGGTCCTCAGCTGCGATAAATATGCTTTCTGAGCGCTGATGAGAGTGCTGACTGAGCCTGTGCTGTGTCAGTAGACTTGTCCCACTGCCCTGTAGCCTCTTCGAGTGAGGTTGTTCATCCAGCAGTGAACTGCTAGAGCTGGAACTTTGTCTAGGGAAAGTAACCTCTGTGATTTAGACAGAATTCCCGTTCATTTCTCACTTACCCTTTGAAGTTCCTCCTGTGGTCACTGAGAGAAGTTAACAGTTATAATGTGATGAATCTTGTGAAAAATAAAATGTAGACATTTCGAGATCATTCAGGGGCTTATCTTAGTTTTTTTTTTTTCTTATTTAATTTTCATCTTACTGTTGGATGGTTTTACCATCGGGTAAATTGGAGAATTTTTCTTCATATTGTAGCAGGTCTGGTAGGGATAATGCTTACATTACTCTTCTAAGATGAAACATTTTTGAGTTATCAAGTTTATTCTTTAAATATTTAACAAGTCTCTACTGTATGTTAGGTTTTGTACAGGGCCCTAGGGATGCACTGATGAAAAAGAGAGAAATGCCTAAGAATTTATAAAGTCATCAGTATGAAAACAAGATGGTCATTTTAACATAATTACATAGGTAATTATTTAAGCACTGCTGTACATGCTGTGAAGAGAAAATATAGACCATCAAGGGTATATAAAGGAGGCCCTGGTCTGGGGCGGGGAAGGGGGATTTCAGGAGAGCCTTTCTAGAGAAAGTCACATTTAGGCTGACCTGGTTCTCATTTACCTGTTGTCTGGATCTTTAAAATCACAAATTTACTGAGAGGTCACCTTACCTTTGATAGTGAGATTAGAAAGCCTTCCTTAAATACGGGTCCTTGAATGGGATAGGATTGCTTTTTCTTCTTCCTCTTCCCTCATTTGTCCTTTTAACTTAATAAAAGGCCTTATATCAATAATATGTTTGTAACCTTTATGTAGTGTGGTTTCTTCTGCTGCTCCTTCAGTAAGCCTAAACTCCAGATCAGTTAAATAGTTTTATAATGGTAAAAAACAGTTTTAGGACAGTCAAAAGCATTGGTTATATGTCTTAGGTGACTATACAGTATACAGTATAGTTCATGCTTTTCTGTAAAATCATGGGATTGGATTTTAAAGGCACAAAAGATAGCTTTATGGTTCATTCAGACACAACTCAAAATCCAGCTGCTGCTGGGCGCCCAGTCCCTGATTGTCTCTCTGAGTGGAATTAGAGAATGCTAGCAGAACTTGGTACCATCCAAATGCCCTAAATCGCCCTGTCATCCAGCTCACTCTGCTACTGATTTTGACAAAAGAAGCAGCTAACTCAAAGCATCTAGGGCAGAAAAAAACAAAGTGCATGCTATGCTGTAGATATTTTGGGAAGTAGAAAACTGATTTATTAATAACCTTTTTCAAGGAGATGAATGGTACGTGTTTGATTTTGTTCAGGAAAGGAGTTCAAAAATGCAGTTTCCAAAATCGTAACACCAGGGAGCTTTTAAGAAATTCAGAGAGGTCTGGATGTGCTGGTTCTTTTTCTTCTGAAGCCCTTTCTCTCCCTATTGGGGGAACAAGAAAAGTTGCTGGTTTCTTTTGCTCTTGAACTGGATTGAGGAGTTCACTAGCTAAGTAAGTCTCATTTTCATCTTGAAGTAACTTTAGCTGTAGAGTTTGAGACCATTACATTTGAAATGCAGGTCCACGTGGCCTGTGTATTATCCTGTGTCTTTCTGGGAAGTGTGGGCAAGGCGGCTTCCTTGGCTGTTGGGCAGCGTCGCGTAGTTGGTTGGATTACAGTCTGGCTTCTGATCTCCTTACCTGTGGCCGGTCACCTATGATAAACTCGTGCTACTATAAATCAGAGAGCTCCTCTGTTTTTCTAAACTTATGGTAATATTTTAAACACAGTAGCTTATTTTTCTATATATTAGTGTTTTAATATTCTGAAGAGCCCAAGTAAATCCACATTTATTTTAACTGATCTTTGTCACTAAGCGAGATATTGAGCACCTTTGGAATCAAGCAGTATGCAGTGAATCTGATGAAATCCAGCCTGTATATATTTTTCAACAGTGATGTCCCCCTCCCCCCACCAGATTGATAGGTCTAAACAAACTTTAGTAACAGAGGTTTGATCATGTTGCAGTGATAATTATTTGAATCATTTTTCTGGGAATGACATCACTTCTTTTCAAATACCATAGCTGACTATTTTCTAAGTATGTTTGAAAAACATTCATCAAACATACAGGGGGGTAAGGCTTGCTGCTGAAGTAGCAACCCAGACGGTGAGAGTCGTTTGAACTGCTCTCCGTAGAAAATTTAATGAATGATATTTAAACCTCTGGTAATTTGAGTATCCTTGGACAGCCGAAGTCTTCGATCTTTGTGCTAAGGAAAGCAATTCTTAAAAGTGTATTTCTTAAAATATGCATGTATTTAAAGTAAATATATTATAAGGTAAATCTAACAGAGATTATGAAATTTGTGGTTAGTTCATTCCTATCCAAATTTGTGACTCCTCATTTTTGTGACAGTTGAAAAGAAATGGCATAAAAATTCAGTCTTTGCCAAATGAATCTAAATAAAAAGAGAAGGTTGTCTCCATATAAAAGTGAGAATTTTATTGGGGTCCAGGGTACATATTATTTAGGTGGAAGGAAGCATTTTGTTTCAGAGTTCGATTGCTCTGTGGTAACTCTGCTCCCTCTGCCTTGCATTTCACCAGTTCATTTCAGAGCGGATTTTGAGCACTTGTATAGCGCAGTCACTGTGCTTGGTGCCAGCAGGATAAACATGAACCGAACAAATAGATGTGCCAGCCCTTGTTAACACCGAGAGAGTGTGTGTGTTACATCGCTCGGTACAGTGTTTCTTTTTGATGTGGTTTTACGTATTTCTCTCATTTGATCCTTATCCCAGATATTTGAGATATACATTTTTATTTGATAAATGGAGAAATGCAAAGAATTCTGATTCTGAGCTACTCTAGGAGTAAAAGCCACATTCAAGTAGAAAGCACAGTATTGCCCCTTTTTTGTTAGGGCATATGCTACTGACTTATGAAATTTCACAAAGAATAAGGCAGTAAAATCCCAAACTCACTGAAACCCAGGACTGGCATTTTGATAGCAGTGCTATTAGAACTGCACTCCATTGTAATTCAAAACTGGCCAAAAGGAGGTGTAAGACCCCAATGGTTATTTATGGTGACTCAGAAACCTCATATTGACACAAGACTATGATACTAGGTCTGTATTTAGTTAATGATTTCAATTTAATTGCTCTTTTCTGTAAGTAATACAGAAATGAGCATTGGCTTTAACTCATTTTAAGTTGTGAGGATAGCCATGAAATTAGTAGGAATTATTTCTAAAAAGTTTAGCTTGGTTCAAGTTAAGAGGTTTTGATGTTTTTAAATGAACACAGGAAAACTGACTTTTGATCTACTTTCAGAATAAAGCTGATTTTAAAAAATAATAGGCATGTAAACTTATAATTTAGGTGGTTGCATATGTAGGCAGAGAAATTAATGAAGCAAGGTACTTTGAAATTTTAATGTACAAACAGTAAACAAGTATAAGTTTCTATGTAGTATAGTAAGACGTTTCCTTTTATTTACAAGTATATGACACTCCAATTTAGATCCATTTGTAATTTCACTCTTCCTTGTGCAATTTGCTCTGTAACATGTAGGAAGAAGGGACATGCGCAGATTTTTCCCCCTATAATAGATTGTTCCTTGTTGTAGAAATGGTCATACTGTATAACAGTAAGTTCTTACACAATGGCAATAGGATCTTTTTAATAGACTCTTTTAAAATAAAATTGATTATGTTCAGTGTATTTCCCACTTGTGACTACGTATTTTAAAGTAATTAATTTCCATCATAACATGGCGTCATTTTGCTCCTCCAAAGAATAGAGCCTAGTTTAACTAGCCCATTTTAAATAAAACAAAATTTCTCCCTAGAACTTTGTTGTTTGTAAAGTCAGAACCAACCATCAAGAGGTGTTTTTCATCTATGTAGGAAAGAGGTTATTCCTGAATATGGGGAAGGAAAGGAAGGCTTTTTAAATTGTATTTAAAATTTTTATTTGTATGCTGTATGGTGGAGTCATGTTTCATTATTTTTCTGTGTGAGTATCCCATTATTACAGCACCATTTGTTGAATTTTTGTTTGTTTTTTTTGGGGGTGGGGTGGGGGGAAGTGCATGGACTGGAAATCGAACCCAGGTCTCCGGCATGGCAGGCGAGAATTCTACCACTGAACCCCCAAAGGAAGGCGCTTTTTTTTAATTCAACATAACACTATACAGACACAAACATTCTTACCATATGATCATATGATATATAATCAATAACTCACAATATCATCACATAGTTGAATATTCATCATCATGATAATTTCTTAGGACATTTGCATCAATTCAGAAAAGGAAATAAAGAGAAAACAGAAAAAAATCCATGCATACCATCCCTCTTACCCCTCCCTTTCATTGCTCACTAGCATTTCAATCTACTAAATTTATTGTAAAATTTGTTCCCCCTATTATTTATTTATTTTTATTCAAAGGCAGGCTTTTAATAGACATTTTAGTCTTTCAGCGTTGTATGGCCGAACCTTCACTGCTCTCCTAAAGTACGCACTTTAGTGTTTGGGGAGAGTATCCCACTGTGAGTTTTTATGTCAGAGATATGATGACTGGAACCCATCGTATATGAAATTCTAATTCTTTGCCGCAAAGAAATGTGTTCTTCATGTTCTTGTCATCTAAGGCCTGCCTTCAGGTCTTCATTGCCTTAAAAGAGATAAGCATTTTCTCCTTCACCTGCACAGTGCTTCTCAACCTTTTCTTCCCTCCTGGTATTCCCTTCCCCCACCAGGAGTCTTTCAGACATTTTTTCCTAACGGCACACTCATGAAATTTTAATACCGCAGATACTTTATGCCTGTGCTTACAGTAAAAAGAGTAGCCCTCCCCCCACTTTGGGGCAGTAGTGCCCCCATTAAGCATACATAAGCAAGGAGGCATGGATTGCCGCCTGAGGCAGTAATTAGACTTTGAAGGGAGCTAATCTATTTTCTCCTTTGTTTAAGAACCTTGGGTCCATTAGATATTTTTCTGATATAAACCACCGTTAAAGGGCTGTGTCTCAGAAGGCAGGCTAATTTATGGGTTTAAAGCTAGGATTTAGGAGTTATACATACTTGGTTCGAATCCTCCTAATGTTTTCATTTCCTTGCTGTGTCTCCACAGTCAAAGCTTCAGTTTATTCATCTGTAATTTTTTTTTTTAATTGAGAAATATCCACCAACCATATTATATAATTAATGGCTCACAATATCATCATAGTTGTGTATTCTTCACCATGATCATTTTTAGAATATTTGCATCGTTCCAGAAAAAGAAGTAAAAAGAAAAGAACGCATACATTCTGTACACCTTACCTTTCCCTTTCTCATTGACCCACTGTATTTCAGTCTACCCGGTTTTTACCCTTTATCTCCCCCTTATTCTTCTTATTATTTTTTACTCATCTGTCCATACCCTGGATAAAAGGAGCATTGGACACAAGGTTTTCACAATCAAAGTGTCACATTGTAAAAGGTATATAGTTCAGGGATGAGCCTGGCCCTGGCACCATGGGATCCACAATGCCATCCTGACTAAAAGGGGGAAAAGAAGTGTAACAAATAAGGTATCTGTGGCTGAGAGTGTTCAAATAGAGTTGAAAGGCTACTCTGGAGGTCACTCTTATGCAAGCTTCACTTAGACATTGCTACCTATCATAACTTGCCAAACACCAACCAAAACCATTCCTGCCAATCCTAAAGAACACCTAGGGCAATGTATAAGATTCTGCAAAGGTTCTGTCTTGGGTAACTTTCCAGAAACCTACAACCTCCAGATGAGTGCCGGACCAGATAAGTCCTGAAATGCAGAGGGACCAGCCTCTCCAGAATATCAACTAGTTCCATCCCACTATGTCATATTATCGACAGCCCCTTCCAACATGAAAAAGCTAGGATGGGTATGGCCCAAATACCCCTAAAGAGTGGGAGAAAGATCAAAGGTGATGATGGAGTTATACAGAGAAGGTAGGGTTTAACAAATGAGTATGAGTGCTGAATCATTATATTGATATTTCTTTTAGTCTCCAATATCTTAGAGCAGCTAGAAATAAAAAGCTAAAATGGTGGAATTGTAACCTATACCAAACTCTGAAATCTGTTCTGCAACTGATTGTTGCGATGTGCTTTGAAATTTACTGATTTTTTGTATATATGTTATTTTTTCACAAGAAAGAAAAGTCGAGTATGATGATAAATGCACAGCTATATCATATATGATGATATTGTGAACCATTGATTGTATACTTTGTATGATTACATCGTATGTGACTATATAGTATATATTGATTAAAAAATGATAGAGGGGAAAAAAAGTTTTACAGTCTTCTTTAAGAATCAAAGCTCCCTGGAACACAGTTCAGCAGTTTCAGGTCTTCCCTCTAGCCACTCGAATACACCATAAACTAAAAAGGGATACATATATAATGTGTCAGGATAACCTGTTTGAAATCTCCCAGCCACTGAGACTTTATTCTGTCTAATTTCTCTCTTCCCCCTTTTGGTGGAGAAACCTTTCTCATTCCTATGATGCTGGGTCCTGGCTCTGGGAATCAGGTCCCACATAGCTAGGGAGATTTACACCCCTGAGAGTCATGTCCCACGTAGCAGGGGGGGAGAGCAATGAATTCACTTACCAAGTTGGCTTAGAGAGAGAGGCCACATCTGAGCAACTAAAGGGGCTTTCTGGGGGTGGCTCCATATCTAGCTGAAAAATTTGCTGGGAAAGACTGAATGAGAAAGCCTGGCATAAAGTAAAGCCATCAAAAGTTAAGTTGTTTTTATAGTGTTAGTTTTCTTTTTTGATTCATCAGCTCTGCATTTTAAGGATTAGATTGAGTTCTTACAGCTCTGGGTTCAGCAATGATAAAGATATTGTTGCTGGTTCATAGCTGAGTAACTTCATCCAGTGGTTTAACACTTTGGACCATAGTTTCCACACTTTTGTTAATTAATAATTCCAGTAAACATAAAAGGATTATACTTACCCATTTTCTGATAGAGACTCTTACATTGGATCTTTAAAAAATAAAAGAGCTAAAACAGAATGACTCAAGAAAGTTAAAGAGTGAGATGGACAGAGTTGTACCAGGAGCATATTACTATCAATCAAAATAGGATTAACAGCAAGATATGTTAACAGGGATTAAACAGAATATTCCAAATGTTAATGCCCACTTGAGAGGATAAAACAGTCATAATCTTGTATGTACCCAGAGGTTTATTAGGAAAATCTGATAAAGCCACAATTATAGTGGGATATTTCAGTGTATTCTGACACTGATAAATAAAACAGACAAAAGTTAGTCTAGTTCTAGAGTATTTGAAGACCACCTTTAGTGATGAGATTGAGTTAAGTAGGTATCGGAGGATTCTTCCCTTTCAAATGATCCATCTGATTCTATGAATTTTGGCAAAAGTTTGTACAGTTTTACCATGCTTTTCATATAGTAGAAGTAAAGTAGAAGTGAATATAGTGTAAAGCTACAGGGAACCTGGATCATTTTAAAGGTGAATAATAAGACACTGTATGCATGTAGCTTTTCTTATGTTGCTAACTATCATATACCTTGATATTTGTGAACAGAAAAGAAAACTTTGAATATTTAGGATGGACTCTCTAATCATTTTGTGGAATTAGCTCTATGGACATGCGTAACAGTAGGTTAACAGGGTTTCTTTATCACAGTGGTTCTGGATGTGGATTCTTGCAGACATTCCTCTTTATTGGCTGTTTTACACATGCTGCACAATGCCTCCGCAGGCAAATTATAATCAGTGTACGTCTCTTGCTTTTTGGTGACTGAATCGTTGAGAGGGTTATGGCAGAACTCTCTCGGGTCTTGAAATTTTCAGGTACTCACATTGGTCCCTTCAAAGTCATGAGCAGGACTTTTTTGTTTGTTTGTTTTGATAGCACACCAGTGGTCAGTGTATGCTTTCTCAAGTCTTTTATCAGTAGAGTGGGAAGATTTTAGGCGTTGCAGAACACTTGGCTCTGTGAATTCTGCCAAAGTCATTGTTAGCATTTGGTTTTCCTCCTCAAAAAGGATCGGCACGTGTTGGTCACCTTCTTAATTTTTATTTATTTCAGCCTTCAATTAAGATTGGGAATTAAATAAAAAGGTTGTTCAGCTCAACAACAAAAAGACAAACAACCCAGTTACAAAATGGGCAAAAGACATGAACAGATACTTCTCAGAAGAGGAAATACAAATGGCTAAAAGGTACATGAAAAGATGCTGAATTTCCCTGGCTATTAGGGAAACATAAATCGAAACCGCAATGAGATACCATCTCACCCCCAGCAGCAGAATGGCCATTATCAATAAAACAGAAAACAACAAGTGCTGGAGAGGATGTAGAGAAAGAGGCACACTTATCCACTGTTGGTGGGAATGTCAAATGGTACAACCGCTGTGGAAGGCAGCTTGGCAGTTCCTCAGGAAGCTAAGTATAGAATTGCCATATGATCCAGCAATACCATTTGCTAGGTATCTATTCAGAGGACATGATGGCAAGGACACAAACAGACATTTGCACACCAGTGTTTATAGCAGCATTATTTACAATTGCCAAGAGATGTGATCAGCCCAAATGTCCAACAGACAAGTGGCTAAACAACCTGTGGTATATACATATGATGGAATATTACATAGGTGTAAGACTGAATAACGTCATGAAGCATATAACAACATGGATGGACCTTGACAAAATTATGCTGAGTGAGATTAGTCAGAAACGAAAGGATAAATACTGTACGGTCCCACTGATTTGAGCTAACATTAATGAACTTGAGGAATTTCAGTTAAGAACAGAGGCCATCAGGAGATAGAAATACGGTAGATATTGGGTAATTGGAGCTGAAGGGATACAGATTGTGCAACAGGACTGATTGTGAAAATTCAGAAATGGATAGCATAATACTTCCTAATTGTAGCACAATAATGTTAGTACACCGAATGAAGCTGAATGTGAGAATGATAAAGGGAGAAGGGCTGGGGACACAAATGAAATCGGAAGGAAAGATAGACGATAAAGAGTGAGATGGTATAATCTAGGAAAGCCTAGAGTATACAATGATAGTGACTAAATGTGCAAAATAAAAAATGTTTTTGCCTGAGGAAGCACAAAGGAATGTCAATATTGTAGGGTGTTGAAAATAGATGGTAATTCATATTTTAAAATTTTAACTTATGTGTGAGACTAAAGCAAAAATGTTTATTTGGTACAAAATTTATATATATATATATATGTTTTTTTGTTTTTGTTTTTGTTTTTTTTCTTTTTGCGTGGGCAGGCACCAGGAATTGAACCTGGGTCTCCCGGCACAGTAGGTGAGAACTCTGCCTGCTGAGTCACTGTGGCCTGCCCCAAAATTTATATGTATTTTTTAAAATTTTTTATGAATTAAAAAAAATTACAAGAAAGAAACACAAACATTTTTGATATATGCTCATTCTGTTCTACATATATAATCAGTAATTCACAATATCATCACATAGTTGCATATTCATCATCATGATCATTTCTGCGAACATTTGCATCAATTCAGAAAAAGAAATAAAAAGACAACAGAAAAATAAAACGGAAACAGAAAAAAAAAATTACATACCATACCCCTTACTCCTCCCTTTCATTGCTTACTAGCATTTCAAACTAAATTTATTTTAACATTTGTTCCCCCTATTATTTATTTTTATTCCATATGTTCTACTCATCTGTTGACAAGGTAGATAAAAGGAGTATCAGACACAAGGTTTTCACAATCACACAGTCACATTGTGAAAGCTATATCATTATTCAATCATCATCAAGAAACATGGCTACTGGAACAAGCTCTTCATTTTCAGGCAGTTCCCTCCAGCCTCTCCATTTCATCTTGGATAACAAGGTCGTATCTACTTAATGCATAAGAATAACCTCCAGGATAACTTCTCGACTCTGTTTGGAATCTCTCAGCCATTGACACTTTGTCTCATTTCACTCTTCCCCCTTTTGGTTGAGACAGTTTTCTCAATCCCTTGATGCTGAGTCTCAGCTCATTCTGGGATTTCTGTACCATGTTGCCAGGAAGGTCCACACCCCTGGGAGTCATGTCCCACGTAGGCAGGTGGAGTGTGGTGAGTTTGCTTGTTGTATTGGCTGGAGAGAGAGGCCACATCTGAGCAACAAAAGAGGTTCTCTTGGGGGTGACTCTTAGGCCTAATTTTAAGTAGGCTTGACCTATCCTTTGTGGGGTTAAGTTTCATATGAACAAACCCCAAGACTGGGGACTCAGCCTATAGCTTTGGTTGTCCACACTGCTTGTGAGAATATCAAGAATTCAACTTGGGGAGGTTGGATTTTCCCCTGTTCTCACCATTCCCCAAAGAGGACTTTGCAAATACTTTTCCACTCACTGATCAAATCACTCTGGGATTCATCGGGGCATGGCTCTGGACAAACCAACAAAATCTTATGTCCTACCCAAGATTCCATGTACTTATGTTGTTCAACCAACTATCTACATAAGTTATATTAGGAGATGCAGTAGTCAAAATATAAATTTTATACCAAATAAACATTTTTTGCTTTATTCTCACACATAAGTTGAAATTTTTAAATATGAATTACCATCTATTTTCAGCACTCTGCGGTAATGACATTCCTTTGTTCTTCCTCATGCAAAAACATTTTAAAATTTGTACATTTAGTCACTATCATTGTACATTCTAGGCATTCCTAGATTATACCATCTCAGTCTTTAACATCTATCTTTCTTTGTGATTTCCTTTATGCCCCCAGCCCTCCTCCCTCTATCATTCTCACATTCAGCTTCATTCAGTGTTTTAACATAATTGTATTACAGTTAGGTAGTATTGTGCTGTCCATTTCTGAGTTTTTATATTCAGTCCTGTTGCACACTGTATCCCTTCAGCTCCAGTTACCCAATATCTTACCCTATTTCTATCTCCTGATGGTCTCTGTTTCCAATGAAATATTCCCAGTTTATTCACTAATGTCACTTCATATCAGTGAGACCATACAGTATTTGTCCTTTTATTTTTGGCTAATGACACTCAGCATAATGTCCTTAAGGTCCATCCATGTTGTTACGTACTTCATAACTTTATTCTGTCTTACAGCTGCATAATATTCCATCGTATATATATGCCACAGTTTGTTTAGCCACCCGTCTGTTGATGGACATTTTGGCTGTTTCCATCTCTTGGTAATTGTAAATAATACTGCTATAAACATTGGTGTGCAAATGTCCATTTGTGTCCTTGCTCTCATGTCCTTTGAGTGGAGACACCCAATAGATGGGTCCTGTTTTTTAATCCATTCTGCCAGTTTATGTCTTTTGATTGGGGAGTTTAATCCATTAACATTTAGTGTTATTACTGCATGGCTAGTACTTTCTTCTACTATTTTGCCTTCTGAATTTTATATGTCAAATCTAATTTTCCTTCTTTTTACCTTTACTTACAGTCTTCCTTTCTACACTCTTCTCCACACCTCTCTCTTCTGTCTTTTCATATCTGTCTCTAATGCTTCCTTTAGTATTTCTTGCAGAGCTGGTCTCTTGGTCACAAATTCTCTCAGTGGTTTTAAGTCTGAAAATGTTTTAATTTCTCCCTCATTTTTGGAGGACAATTTTGCTGGATATAGAATTCTTGGTTGGCAGTTTTTCCTCTCTTAATAATTTAAATATATCATTCCACTGTCTTCTCACCTCCATGGTTTCTGCTGAGAGATCTATGCATAGTCTTATTGGGCTTCCCTTGTATGTGATCGTTTGCTTTTCTCTTGCTGCTTTCAAGATTCTCTCTTTCTCTTTGACCTCTGACATTCTGATTAGTAAATGTCTTGGAGTACGTCTATTTGGATCTATTCTCTTTGGGGTACGCTGCACTTCTTGGATCTGTAATTTTAAGTCTTTCATAAGAGTTGGGAAATTTTCAGTGATAATTTCCTCCATTAGTTTTTCTCCTCCTTTTTCCTTCTTTTCTCCTTCTGGGACACTTACAACACATATATTCGTGTGCTTCACATTGTCTTTCTGTTCCCTGATTCCCTGCTCACATTTTTCCATTTTTTTCCTGTTATTTTCTTTTTCTTGCTGGATTTCAGATGTTCCATCCTCCAGCTCACTAATCCTATGTTCTGTCTCTTGAAATCTACCATTATAGGTTTCCTTTTTTTTTTCATCTCTTCTACTGTGCCTTTCATTCCCATAAGTTCTGTGATTTGTTTTTTCAGACTTTTGATTTCTTCTTTTTGTTCATTCCTTGACTTCTTTATATCCTCCCTCAATTCATTGATTTGGTTTTTGATGAAGTTTTCCATGTCTGTTTGTGTATTCTGAATTAATTGTTTCAGCTCCTGTATCTCATTTGGATTGTTGGTTTGTTCCTTTGACTGGGCCATATCTTCAGTTTTCCTAATGTGATTTGTTATTTTTTGCTGGCATCTAGGCATTTAATTACCTTAATTAGTTTATTCTAGAGTATTCTTTCACTTCTTTTACCTAGGGTTTTCTTGCTGCATGAATTTTTGTCTATCTGTTCTTTGATGTTCAGTTCAGCTTTATCTGAACCTCTAGCTTAGGTTTTAACAGAGGAGAATTTTTCAGTTCTTCTTTTCCTGTTTCTTGCCCTGCTTGTATGGTGCCTTTTTTCCCCCACAATTAGGAGGGTCTACTTAGGTATTATAGACCCCAGCCGGATTTTCCCAGACCAAACTGGCGTCCTGTCATGAGGAAAGAGTCACCTGCATCAGTTTTCCCTGAGGGTGAGACCCAGCAGGTTGAAAGACTTTCCTGTGAAGTCTCTGGGCTCTGTTTTTCTTATCCTGCCCAGTATGTGGCGCTTGTCTGCCTGCGGGCCCCACCAGCATAAGATGATGCGGTACCTTTAACTTTGGAAGACTCTCCCTGCTGGGGATGTGGTGGAAACAGAGGAGAGGTTGTAGGCTGGTTTTAATGGCTTCAAATTACCAAACTCTGGTGTCTCGATTCCTTGAGAGAGGGATTCCACCTAAGTTGGGCTTCACCCCTTCCCTGGGGAAGGCACAGGCTCCAGACAAGCCCTCAAACAGGCTTGTTTCTGCCTATGCCTGGGGCTGTTGCAGCCTGAGAAGTCCTGCCGCTGAATCCAAAGGCAGTCAAGCCTTTGTAGAAACACAACCACAAAAACCTCTGTTTCCTTTTTTTATCTTCCTTTTTCCGTCAGCCCTGCCCCCTTGGTGCTGGGGCCAAAAATGAGCAACCTCTGCTTTGACCAGGTTCAGCTAAGCTGGGGTCCTATTTTTAGTTGTCAGAACTTGTTAATTAATTCCACAATTGGCGTTTGGTTGGGCTCAGCCCTTGCTGCTGGTAAAGTCTCTTTCCTTTCCCCTCTGGGAAGCAGCCTATGGGGGAGGGGCGCCGGCCACCGCGGCTTGGGGAACTCACAGTTCTGGGAGGGCTCGCAGCCAGTCCAGCTGGTCCAGACTGGGGTATGCTGTGTGTCCGGTCACTGATGTGGCCCCAGGAGCTGTTCTGTACTGTTTCTGGTTATTTAGTAGCTGTTCTGGAGGACGAACTAAAATGTGCACATTGTTAACGCCGCCATCTTGACCCGGAAGCCAAAATTTATATTTTGACTAGTGTATTTCCTAAAATAACTTACATGGACAGTTTGATTGAGTACCACAAGTACATGGAACCTTGAATAGGGCATGAGATTTTGTAGGTTTGTCCAGATAAATCCCAGAGAGATTTGAAAGTGAATAAAAAAGTATCTGCAAAGTTCCCTTGGGGGAATGGCAGGAAAGGGGAAAAATTCAGTTTCCCCATTTGGAGAACTGAAACTCTTGCAAGCAGTGGGAACAACCAAATCAATAGGCTGAACCCTCAATCTTGGGGTTTGTTCCTATGAAACTTATATTCACAAAGGATAGACTAAGTCTACTTAAAATTAGGCCAAGGAGTCACCCCCAGAGAACCTCTTTTGTTGCTCAGATGTGGCCTATCTCTCTCAGCCAACACAGCAAACAGACTCACCGCCCTCCCCTTCTCTACATGAAACATGACTCCCAGGGGTGTAAACCTCCCTGGCAACATGGGACAGAAATCCTTGAATGACCTGGGACTCAGCATCAAGGGATTGAGAAAACCTTCTCAACCAAAAGGAGGAAGAGAGAAATGAGACAAAATAAAGTGTCAATGGCTGAGAGATTTCAAATAGAGTCAAGCGGTTATCCTGGAGGTTATTCTTATGCATTATACAGATATCCCCTTTTTAGATTAAGGTGTATTAGGCTAGAGGAAAGTGCCTAAAACTGTAGAGTTGTGTTCCAGTAGCCATGTTTCTTGAAGATGATTGTATTATGATACAGCTTTTGCAATGTGACTGTGTGATTGTGAAAACCTTGTGTCTGATGCTCCTTTTATCTATGGTATGGACAGATGAATAAAACATATTGATTAAAAATAAATAAGTGATAGGGAAAACAAATGTTAAAATTTAAAAATATATATATTGGATAGATGGGAATACTAATGGTCAATGAGAAGGAGGGGTAAGGGGTATGGTATGTATGAGATTTTTCTTTCTTTTTTGGAGTGATGCAAATGTTCTAAAAAATGATCATGGTGATGAATATACAACTATCTATATGTGTATAAAATAAGCCACTGATTTTACACCATATATGGAATGTTTGTATGTTAAGAATGTATGTGCTTGTACATTGTTGTATCAATAAAAATTTTAAAAAATGGGAATAAAAGAAGTTTGTGTATGTGCATGTGCAGTTTCAATGGAAATTCATTTCTTCTCCACTTGAAGCTATACTTTCTGAAGCCTGAGTTAGCAAAACATAAATTATTTTCTTGAGTAGATACTAAATTAAAAAATGCAAAATTAAATTTTAGTATGTGTATAAGAAGCACCTTTTTTGTGACTTCCTTGAAAGCAGAGTGCATGGCGATCTGCATAGCAAAGGAGAATATGTGTGTTGGGCTTTGTAACTGGTAGCTGTAGTGCCTGAATGGTGGTTTAAATTGACATTGCCCCTATAACCACCTTCCCATAACCATCCATTCCTCCGCCCACCAGCCTCCCACCCAGCCTAGCCAGCCCACAAACAAATTAGCAAGGACTTAATGTATCTAAGCACTGTGTTAGGAGTTGGGAGATAAAAAGACTGGGCAATGGGGACATGACCTGAGCTATGAGACAGTCTTATAATGAGAGGATTAATGATAGGTCCGAAGAATGCTAAGGTATCTGGGAAGGGAGTACATATGCCCATTAACTAAGGTTATTTAATTCACACCAGATGATGGTGATGATAGAGGTGGAGGGATTAGGGGAGGTTGTCCAGATGTGATACCTGGGTTTAGGAGTTGCAGATAGGAGATGTGGGGGTGAAACAAGAGTATCACTTTTCCCCCAGGAGCTACAAGACCTTACATGAGACTGTACAGGAGTAACGACATCAGGCTAGAAAGATGGGCAGGGCCCCTCATGAAGGTTCCTGTTTTCTAAAGGTTCTGGACATTATTCTGAAGTTACAGGGAGACAGCCCCTGGCTGGTTTTCACTGGGGGGTGGGGGGTGGGGGGTAGGCAGGGTGGGCAGGGAATGAAATGAATGGAATTACATTTTAGAAAGGTCCCTCTGGTGGCAATGTTGGGGGATGTATTAGAGGTGAGTCTCTTGAAATAGAAACTGTTGCTTGAGCTAAGATATGAGATATTCAGGAGATACAAAAAGCAACCTTGGGGCCTAAACGTAGGGGGGAAAGGGAGAAATGAGGGTGAGTCCAACATGTCTGGCTGGGGTAACTAGGAGAAGTGAGGGTGCTGTTCAGTGAGGGAGCAACAGAGTAGGAGGAAAAGCAGAGCTTGGAGGGAGGAATTCTGAGTTTGGTTTTAGACAGACTGAGTTGGCGATTGTTCAGGTAGAACCTCACTTCTCCGTCTAAGGAGCAGGACAGGGTCTGGCTGAAGCTGGTTGAGTGTAGCTGTCAGCACAGGAGTCAAAGACTGGGGTGGGTAATGTTCCCAGGAAATGTTGTGGAGTGAAAGAAGGGGGCTGTGGGAGGAAGCTTGGGGACACCATACAGAGAATAACTGTAAAAAGCATAACATCTGAATTTATCTGATACTGTATGATACGGAAAATAGATTTGGCATCTTGGGAAGCTGTAGAACTCTGGTGCTGGACCAGGTGTTGACTTTCAGAATTTTACATAATGTAGATGAGAACTAACAGAATATTTCTAGCACGTGGAATGGTGGCGCCCCAGTTTCTTTCGTGACGATTATGACCTCGTCATAGCCCACGCAGGAGCTGTAGGAACCTCATTGCCTTATAGGGTAGGATAATAGTTTCCTTATTCGTTTCTGTCTTGTTTGAAGAAGTAAAATTGGTATTCGCTTATTGAAAATGGTAAAGCTTTTGCTATTTGCTTTTGGAAAATGCCAGTTTGTAGGACATGTTACTAGAGAAGAGTAATTTGAGGAGGCCTTGGCTTTTTTGATCCTTATTGACATACATATATGTATAGGGGGTGGGGGTTGTATACCCGCAGACATTTATGTATATGTGTATAGGTATACATGTTTGGATGGGGAGCAGGGAAGGTGGATGTGTACTTTTAGCTGTCTTCTCAAAACGTAACACAAAGAACATGGGTGTAATGTCCTCTGACACACAGGGTATTAACTTTTGTTTGTTTAAGCATTCGAGGATTATTTAATGAGCTCCTGGTGTGGAAATCAACTCAGGTAGAATCTAGACCCTCCCTGAGCCAGTGGAGACTGTGATGGCCCTTCGGAGGGAGGGAGGGGAGATTGCCATGCCTCATGCCAACCCTGCATGGTCCTCTCAAGCTTTCCTAATACCGTAGCCACCAGGCAAAGCTCCAGGATGGCCAGGCTTCCCCTCTAGTCTCCTCCTTATCTTCCCATCTAAGAAGTATGGGCTATTTCATAGCCACTGGGAAATGCACCTTGGGGAAATCCAGCCATTTATAGATAATCTCCTGGGGACCTCTCTGTGTGTGATGTAAACTGTCCCCACAGCTGGCACGGTTCCTTGTTGAAGTGGGGTAGAGGATAATAGAGTTTGTAACATGCTGAATTTTCTGGAATTTCCATGCCGTGGGTCCACTCTTGCATGTCTTTCCTGGACTCTGACTGCTCTCCACCCTCTGATTGTTTGTTTTTTTTTTTTTTAACATGGGCAGGCACCGGGAATCGAACCCGGGTCCTCGGGCATGGCAGGCAAGCATTCTTACCTGCTGAGCCACCGTGGCCCGCCCTTGGATTGTTTTTGCTGTTGGTTACCTAGAAGAAGCCTTCCTGATGGCCAAGGTGGGAATGAGGCCTGGGTTTTTTTCCAGAAATTGCCCTGAAAATAAAAAAAGGATTCTGTCACTATGAAAGCAACTGTTTGACAAGGACAGATGTCTTAGGACAGGAGAATAATGACGGAAAAAATGTCCTTGATATTAAAATTCTAGACCCTTAAGTGAAGCAGTTGAATGAAGAGCATAACCCACTGCCTTGATATTTCTTCTGGACACACAATACTAGGTTCTTTTGCTTCACATTCACTTTTGTTTTGAGGATCAATCGTGATATTATTGAAAGAGGAACTCTTGGGAAAAAGTGCTCAAGTTCTCTAACTTATTTTAAACTAAAGGAAAGAATTAGCACTTGCCTGTTGAGACATTTTGGGGAAGTGGTAGTGATTTGGGGGATGAGTTACTGGGAGAGAGAGATTAACAGGGGGAAAGGGTTGCAGGTGCCTGAGTTGGAAGCAGTGGGTGGTGGCTGGATTGGTGGCTATCCTGGAGGCCGTGGTGTGGCATAATTCTCATCAGTCAGCAGGTGGCACCAAATAGCCAAAACGATTCTGGAGAGAGGCGTGCCATCCTTGGGTTTCACCTTGAGTTGGGTTAAAGCCTACTTGCTATACCTTCAGAAATTTGGCATTGATGTCATGTCTGCATTATTTTCCTAGACATGGTATCCAACAGGCTGAATTGGACAAAAGTCTTTGATATTGACATAGTTACGAAAACGAACCGTCTCCAAAGCCAAGTGGTAAACCACAATATTGATTTATTTTTTGAAGGGTGTTATGACTCTCTGAATGTGAAAGCAACTGTAAGATCATTCTGTAGAATGTATTTTTTGGATTAGGTTTCTGAATTTTTTTTTCCTAAAGTTTTGTAATTACATTGCTAATATAGATATTAAAATTACAATGGATTTATGTGGTTGGGATTGATTGTATCTGCCTGATAGGAATCCAAGATTTTGCTCCCATCTAAGAATTTTCTGTTTGAAGAAAGGTGGGTTCCATAGGAACACACAAGCTGTATTGAGCAGTGCTCTTGGGTAACATGTGGGAAAACAGCTAGTAACCAACGAGGCAGTTCTGTGTTTGTGTCATTGTTTAAAAGGTGCAGTTCATTTGTTTCAGCTTTATTTGTTTACCGTGGAAACCTGGTTACATGTGACAGGAGGTTATGTGTAAAGCTTGAGGAAAGCTTCATTTGAAGCCCAAGAGAAATTTTTTTTCTACTTCATATGTGGCTTTTAAAAAGTTTCTTTGCATTATGACATATGTGAAGGAAAAAAATCGACTCTTGAGTGATCATTGCTGGGTGGTGATCTGGTGTTTTCTTAGTATACAAGCTAGTAAGTAGGTTTGCTAAATCTAGTCTGTTTGCACACTGTTGGTATACATTTAATGAGGCTTTTAATAAATGAGCATCCCAGAATCAAAATCTCATAATGGATTTTTAAAACTTGAGACAGAATGAGGGTGGGGGGAGCAAACATCTTTTCTATCAGGACATCTTCCTACCAGTAAAAAGGGGGGTGGGGTGAGGCTTTTCCCCTTCTTATTAAATTTACAGATTAATATAACTTGCTCAGGTGGCTTGGGAAAGCTGAGGGGGCCTGAGTCACTGTGGTGAAATTTAAAATGTGCAGGAGTTTAACCACAGCTGAGGAATCAAGCACAACCTGATTAAAACAACAATTCCCTATTGCTTCAGGTCTTCAGCAAGTCCTGGCAACTCTCTCTCCAAAGCACATCCATTTCTTAACACCTTGGCTGACTGGCCCCCACCACCTCTAGGGTAACCGCCCGAAAGACCCCTGCTTCTGTTCCTACCTCCAATAATCTAACTTTCACAGAGCACCATGGGTGAACTTTTTTTATTGTATAGTATAACATACGTACATAGCAAAGAAATGAAAAAGTGATAGTTTTCAAAGCACTCTTCCATAATTACGTACAGGACAAATCCCAGAGTTTGTCATGGGCTACCATGCAATCTTCTCATATTTTTCCTTCTAGCTGCTGAATAATATAGGAGGCTAGAGGACTTAAATATTTTTTTATCATCACAATCGACTTTTTTTCCTTCTTTTTCTGTGAAAAATAACATATATACAAAAATCTGTAAATTTCAAAGCACAGCACCACAATTAGTTATAGAACATATTTCAGAGTTTGACATGAGTCATAATTCCACAATTTTAGGTGTTTACTTCTAGCTGTTCTAAAATACTGGAGACTAAAAGAGATATCAATTTAATGATTCAGGATTCATATTCATTTGTTAAGTCCTATCTTCTCTGTATAACTCCACCATCACCTTCGACCTTTCTGTCCTTTTCTTTAAGGGTGTTTGGGCTATGGTCATTCTAAATTTTTGATATTGGAAGGGTCTGTCACTAATATGGAGTAGAGAGATGAAACTATCTGATGTTCTGGAGAGGCTGGGCTAGCCTTATCTGGGCCAGGGACCCATCTGAGGATTGTAGGTTTCTGGAAAATTACTCTAGGGCATGGAACCCTTGTGGAATCTTATATATTGCCCTAGGTGTTCTTTAGGATTGGCTGGAATGGTCCTGATTGGGGGTTGGTAGGTTATGATAGATAGCAATGTCTAACTGAAGCTTGTGTAAGAGCAACCTCCCGAATAGCCTCTCCACTCTATTTGAACTCTCTCTGCCACTGATACTTTATTAGTTACACTTCTTTTCCCCTTTTGGTCAGGATGGAATTGTTGATTCCATGGTACTAGGTCTAAATTCATCTCTGGGAGTCCTCTCCCGTGTTGCCAGGGATACTTTCACCCCTGGATCACATGTCCCACATAGAGGGGAAGGCAATAATTTCATTTTCTGAGTTGGGCTTAGAGAGAGTGAGGAACAACAGCAGTCCTCCAGAAGTAACTCTTAGGCATACCTTTAGGTAGTCTGAGCTTCTCTGCTACCTACATAAGCTTCACAAGATTAAGCCTTGTGATTGAGGGCATGGTCTATTGATTTGGGTGTCCCTAAAGTTTGACACAGTATCAGGGGATTCAGGGGTGAACTTTTAAAAGCATAGCCCCAATTATGTCAGTTATTTGCTGAAAATCCTGCAAATCCCATCATACTTAGATTGAAGACCACACTCCTTACTTGGGCTGACAGAACCCTAGGTAGTCTTACCTCTTACCTCTCCAGCCTCATCTCCTTCCCTCTGCCCACAGACCCCAAAACACTGGCCTTCTCTTTGTTCCTCTAACATGCCATGCCTCTTCTTACCTGGTGCCTTTACACTGTTTTCCTCTGTCTGGAATGCTATTCCTCATGATCTGTGTGCGACCTATTTCTTTTTCATACTGAGATGCCAGTTTAAATACTAGCACAGAGAGACCTTTCCTGACCACCAGATCCAAAATCGTCACCACTCACCCCCTATGACATCACTCTACTTTCAATTTATGGTCATTAGATTATCTTGTGTGCTTTTTTGCCCAACTCCTCTTATTAGAATGCCTGCTTCACTAGGAGCAGGATTATTATTTTAATTGCTTTTACATCCCTAGCATCCGGCTTAGTGTCAGACACATAGTAGGTTCTTAGTATATTGTGGTTGAATGAGTGAATAATAGCTGTACTGAAAGGAGAAGCTGTACGTAAACATCCTTGTTTTGATTCTCTGAGGGCACTATGATTAAGTGGACCAAAAGCTGAGGCCTAGGTTCTTATTTCACATTGATCCCTGAAAAACACTGGGACCTGGCTGGGACCTGAGGAGTGGGTGCTGATGTTGGTAGTACAAGTTGTAATAACACAACAATATAAATAGTTGCAGACTTTATTTATTGAACACGTGCTATATGCTGGAACTGTCCTTGATGCTATGCATGTACTTTCTCATTTAATCGTAGACCTCAGCTTTCTATTTTGTAATGTGAGATGTTTAGATAAAATAATCTGTTCCCTCATCTAACATTTCTGAACCTCCAGGAGAAGGTGAAAGGTGATAATTTTTGATGACACAGTAGAAATAAATGAGTTCATTCAGAAGCTCCAACTAGGAATTGATCCAGCTCTGAGAAAACTTTAAAACTAGAGACTAAATTTTAGAAAGTAGGAAGAAACCCACTATTTGTTGAGTGACCATCATCTCATTCGTTCCTTTTAGCAATTTGTAGTCCTCCACTGTAGTGGTTGGGGAAACTGAGGCTCAGAGATGTTAAATAACTTGGCCACACAAGTTATGAGGCAGTGCCGAAGTTCAGAACCAGCCTTGACTGACTGCAGAGGACCTGTCCTTGACATTTCAGTGCACAAATTGTTCTACTGTCTGCTCCCCTTTATCTTAGTAGGTTTCCTGGAGACTGTACTCATTTGGACACCTCAGTAGGTTTTCTTTTTCTCCCTTGCAGACCTCTAAGAAGGAGCTGATGTGGAGGAGCAGCTGAGATAGTTCAAGATGACGACCACAGTAGCCACAGACTACGACAACATCGAGATCCAACAGCAATACAGCGATGTCAACAACCGCTGGGACGTGGATGACTGGGACAACGAGAACAGCTCCGCGCGACTCTTTGAGCGGTCCCGCATCAAGGCTCTGGCAGGTAAGTCTTCTTCACACCCCATCCCAGGGGTGCAGCTGCTTTCAAGTCCACTTTAAAATCATCCAGCCACTCCCCATTATGGCTACGCTGTCTGAAGGTCATCTCATCTATGCTTTAACATTTTCCAGTAGAGGCAGTGACCATTTTGTAAGGGAGCCAGTTCCATATTTGGAGAGTTGTCAATCCTAACAGGCTAAATGATTGAGAGCATAGTGATTTTTACAGAAATTCAGAAAGACTTGCCCTATGTAATTGTATCATGCTTGCCTAGAATTCTGAATTTCAAAATATTGAACATGCTATATCTTATACAAAAAAATGTACAAACTAACGTGTATACTTAGTGCTTGTGATACATTAATTGACCTTACCTGTTAACTGTATAGTACTTAGAATGACCAAGATTAGTTGGTGTCCACATGCGAGGGCTTTAGATCTGAAAAGCAATCAATTAGTCTGGTGAGGAGGCTACATTTAATGCTCTATCAGATAAGTTAGCTGTTGATTTCATTAAACTTAGTGGGAATGCATCTTTGGGATATCTGTCTCCCTTATTGCTGTGGAATACCTAGAAGCACACCTTCATGATGGGTCCTGATGAGTCCTGGTGGGAATGAGGGGAGTATTCTGTGCTGAAATTGCCTGGAAAACCAGATAAGTGTTCTGTCACAATGAATACTCAGCAGTATTTAATTTATGAATCAGAGTGGAATGTATTCAAGGTCTTGCACTTGTACTTTGAGATTTCACATGAAATTGTTATGGATTTCAAATGAAATTGTTATGTTTTTCCAAGTGAGAAAAGTAGGTTCATCACATTTTTTCCCTAATGACTTGGATTAAGATATATATTGAAGTCATGACTCAACCAATTAAGTTTACTGTTCATTATGAATATCTCACATTTATATTACATATATAATAGAATCTGATTTTGAAGTATGTATCATTTAGGATTCTCTTGATTGCAAGCAAAAGGAAACCTAACCTAAAGTAGCTTGAATGGCAAAGAGAATTTATTGGTCTCAATGAAGTATTCAACGTTTAAACAAGACTTTCTCCTGGGCTTAAATGGTGTAACCAGAACTTGTTTTTTTAAATCCACTTTCTGATTTTACTTACTAGTGTGGGCTCTGTCCTCAGGCAGTTTCTACCCCTGTAGGTCCAAGATAGCTGCCCCAGGTTTCAGGGTCTCTTGAGTCTTATGGATGTCTTGCAGGATAGAGCACATCTGTTTTCTTATTATTTTCACCATCATCTTAGAATCAGTCCTACTGCCCTGATGGACCTGACTGGGGTCACATACCTCTCCCTGAACCTCCCTCCTTATGGGTCCCTGAATAGGATATGTTGACTGGCTTCAGCTAATTAGGACGCACCCCTGGAGTGAGAATGGATCTGTCTTATCCAAGCATCTTGGCTGGAGAATTTGTAATACAACAGGAAAAGGGAAGAGGGGAATGGATGTTGGGGATACAGCCAACGAAATGCTTATGGACAAATTAGCTACCTTAGGATAATTTGTGTTGTGAATGGTGGTAATTTAAAGATCTGTCTTGAGCTTGCCTGCTTTGGGGGCATAAATGAATGATTAATCAGTTATCAGTCACTCTTTAATTGGGACTCTATTTTATAGCTCATTCATTAACATAGGACCTTATGGAAATCCTGATCCTGGCTTCTGCTAGTGGATTGATGTATACTTTAGATCTTCTTGAATCTTCATTTGGGTCTTTAGACTGGTATGGTAGGTGATGGCCAATCACCTTTGATCATAAGTCATTTGCTCTCTGATCTCAAATTACCATGTATTATCTTCCCTTTAAGGACAGTTTTATTTGCAAATTGCAAAGCAGTTCCTTGCCCTTTGGATTTTTTTCCCCCTAAAGTTCTGGAGGAGAGCCCCCAGTTGTCTTTAGTATTAATCAGTTGTGCTAACATTTTCCAGCATATTTTCCCTGTATTTGATCTAAGTGGCACTTAATATGATGCTTACTCTGTACCAGGGACAGTCCTAAATGCATTATATATATTATCAGTCAATCCTGTAACAACCATATGAGGGGGTAACTATCTACAGTGTGTAGATGAGGAAACTAAAGTACAGTGAAATTAAGTAATTTGTTCAAGGTGACATTACTGGTAAGTGGCTGAATGCCAACTGGCTCCAAAATATATACTGTATTATTGTTTATATTCAGTAAAATAGAAATATGATTCAAAGCTCATTGTGGAGTACTGACAGTAGGGTAATTTATACGTGTTAAAAATATTTTGGAAGATTCAGGAATGCACCCTTTGGCCTAGAAAAAATCACAAGTAACCATGGCAAGTACTGAAAAGAATAGGTGTTGCCTCCAGACTAAATGATGTTGGTAAAAAAAAAAATTCCTTTCACTGCAACCATAAGATCCAGAAAAGCCACTGTTTGCAGGCTGGGTAATGGAGGAAATAATCTTACTTCTTTGTTCTGTGGAACTGAAAAAAATCTCAGCGCCTCTAAGAAAGCATATCCTGATAGCAGGATAAGAGAACAATTCCACCGTGCTGAGAGTTGAATTCCACAGTGCTAGAATTTGAACATGTATTAGATTCAGCTGGAGGGCTTATTTAACAAGAAAATTGCTGGTCCATCCCAAGTTTCTGGTCAAGTAGGTCTGGAATGAGGTATGAAAACTTGAATTTCCCCCAGGTTCCTAGGTATGCTGACGCAGACTGCTGTAGAGTACTGATAGAGGTCTGTACTTCCTTGAGGGGACTAAGACCATTTATCTAGACCCAGCCTTGTTCTGGGAAGAAATAAAGTATTGGATGCAACAGAATGTCTTAAAGACACACTTTAATGTGGGGGTGGTATGGAAGGCTGACCACCTGCATTCGAGGAAAGGGAAGAAACTTCCTGTCCCTTGCAGGGGAGTATAGTGACAGACCCACCATGAAGGAGTGCTGTCATAGTGTTAAATGCATGTTCCAAAGTGGATTAGGTTCTCTAGAGCAATAGAAATATACTTATCAAATCTGTTGTATACCTGTAAGGTATACCTGTAAGGTATACAAGAAGATATTTCATCTTCTCTTGACTTCAGTCCAAATTCTGAGATAGATTTACAAAAGAAAATAACACAGGAATCCATCCTTTTATGGTGTATACCGCTTATATTGTTGATAAACGCAGCCACCATGATGTGTCTTTATTAAATAGCTTTAAACATATGTTTCTCTAGGGAAATAGGGTGGGGTATAAGTGCTATAAGTTTTCACCCAGTCTGCAGATATATTTTTATTATTAGGCTATAGTTTACACACACCACACACCACACACAGATGCTTTCTGTGAGTTCTAAAAATCAGTCTTCTTGATTTTTATTTTACTTTTCTTTACCCTTCTTCACTACTAAAATTTGGTTTTAACTGATTAAGAGTCTGATATTTCATGCATGATGGTTTCCCTATTGTAGTGGGTAACATGCCGAATTTTTAAACATAGAAATCAGGCCTGTGATCGCCTGCCAGTTGCTAGACTGTGCTCACAGAAATGAACGGGGTTGGAGTTGGGTCACTTGCATTGCCCAGTGAGCTTTGAATCTTTGCATGCTCTTTAAATTTTCCACTTGAATTTTAGTCTGTCTCAGATCTCAGTCACTCATCATCCCCTCCTGCTCCTTCATAGCCAGAAACATCAGACTGATGCCAAAGAGGAAGCACAGGGGACTGTACTCTTCTATCTTTCTAATCAGACTAGAGCATCTCTTGATGAGACTGAAAACCTTTTTCTAAAAGGTAGAGAAAGGATTCATCTGAAAGCTTCCCCCCTCATACAGATTTGGGTGAGGAGGGAGTCTCTCACATCTTCAGTTTTTAAAGATTTAAGAGTTAGATGTACTTTACTAAAATAAGTAGAATTAGTGTTGACTTTGGCTACCTGTTACACTTTAATATATATTTACATTCCAAAGATGCTAGCAACATGTATATGTTATGGCTAAAACTGAATGTGAAGTGAAAACATGATACACTGTATGTTTTAGTTTTCTTGTTGCTAAAGTTAATACCATGCAGTGGGGTGGCTTAAACAGTGGGAATTTATTGGCTCATGGTTTTGAGGCTAGGAGAAGTCCAAATTTAAACTCACTAATGTTGATGACTAATGATAGGGTAGGTGATATCAAGGCGATGCTCTTTTCACAGACTGGTAGTCTGGAGGCTGTCTGTTCGTGATCCTTGGCTCTCGACTACTGTGTCACGTGGCAGTGCACAGGATGGCCTCTCCCTTCTCTTCTGGGTTCTGTTGAGTTTTAGCTTTGTGCTTCCTGTAGCTTTCCCCTGTCTGATTTTCATTCTGCTTATAGAGAACTTAGTCATAGAATTAAGACCCTTCCTGATTGAGTTGGGCCATGCTTTGTGATGGTTTGAAGCTGTATTTAGGCCAGAAAAGCATGTTCTTCAAGCTAATCCATTCTTGTGTAGACTGTCTTGTAAGTAGGGTCTTTTGGTGAGTGGGAGCTTAACTTGAGATGTGACCCACCTCATTCAGGGTAGGTTTTAATCCTCTTACTAGAGTCCTCTATAAGAGGATAAAAGACAGACAAGAGACAGAAAAAAGCCAGAGAAGCTCAGGGAGAAAAGCCTGAGAAGCTAAGAGGGAACACACAGAAAACAGAAAAACGACAGAAACAGAGAGGAAGGCACTACAGCCAGAAGCTGGAAGCAGTGAAACCCAGGGGAGAAGGGAATGACCAGTGGACATGTCACCTGGCCAGGTGACAGAGTTCCTGAGTATCACCTGTTAGCTTCAGGGAATAAGCTTATTGATTATTGATGCCTTAATTCGGACATTTTCATGACCTCAGAACTGTGAACTTGCAAGTTAATAAATCCCCGTTGTAAAATCTGACCCATTTCTAGTATGATATATTTTGTTGGCTTTAGCAAACTAAAACATGCCTTAACTGAAGTAACCTCATCAGAAGGTCGTATTTACAATAGGTTCACACCCATAGGAATGGATTAAGGTTAAGAACATGCTTTTCTGGGGTACATACATCTGCAAACCACTCACTATACTTACTTCCCCCCTTTTCATAGTATTGCTGTTTCGAGTTCAGAAGGAAGATGAGAAGAGCCTTTAGTCTATCATGTTGAGTAGCAAAGAGGTCATGCCGTGCCCAGGCAGCCTTGAGGAGGGAGCACACTGTGAAGTAACTTCTGTGTATTCTGTAAATGATTTTCCACATCTCATGATGTCATACCCACATTCCTGACTTCTGACCAAAATGCCTCAGTAATACGTGAAGGGCAGTAATGAACAACGTGATTCAAAATAAGCAGAACTTTCTGGGAAATCAGCATTTTATTTTAAACAAACATAAAACTTTCATCTTTTAAAGGAATGTCAAAGGTAAATGTTTTCTTTTTACAAATGAAAGGTATTTGTGGTCATGCCTCGTATTTTATGAACACAAATTAGGGGAAGAAACAGTTTTTTTAGAAAGTGTAAAGTTTTCAGCTTGAAAATATCGATAAAGTAAGTAATTAGAATTTCTGAATATCAACACTCATAAAAACACAAAAATTTTGGCTGGATATATAGTCAGATATTCCCTGTTTATTTCTAAGTGCTGGGGTTATGAATGACCTTTCTTTTTTCTTACCTGCGTTTGACTTTCCCGTGAAATAAAATCTGTACCATTTTTTAATTAGGAAAAAAAAAATGAATGAAAAATGTCTTAAGATCTAATATCACATTCAATAGTTTTGATTCATTTTTTTTCCCGAAAAAATGGTGGCATAGAGAGGTGGAGGAGAAAGCCCATAGACGAACGTGCATTAAAATTTTTTTAAATGACAGAAATTTAAAGCGCAAGTAACTTGAAAATCATTAGTCATCAACATTAGTGAGTTTAAATTTTGTGCAATAGCTTTTCTGATAAGCTGTGGGCATGATGAAAGAAATTGACCTTGAGTTTACATGGTCATGTGGGAATCAGGAACAGCTGACAGCCACAGGAAGATGTCATGAAAGCACCTAATTGTATCTTCCACTTGCATGTATACAATAAACAATCCTCCTTTGAGGCTGTATGTACAGGCCAGCCTTGCTTTACACATAGACATTTATTTGAATGGTCAAGAATTTTGGTGGAGCATTTACTAAGCAAAAGCTGTGATCTACTTTAAGATCTAGATCAGCAGCTGCCTAAAAGAAATACAGTACTAGACATATGTGGGTTTAAGTTTTCTAAGTAAGAAATTTTAGTTAATCAGTATATGCAAAGTAACATCCTTTCAACATGTAATCTATTTAAAAAGCTATTAATGAGATCCTTTGTATTTTTCATACTTAATCTTCGATATCCAGTGTGTACTTTCAATATGGATTAATCACGTTTCTCATGATCAATGAGAACTTATGTGGCCATCGGCTGCTAGTTTGGATAGTGCACCTCTAATGAGCTAAAAGTTACTGATGTTGTTGAAAAAATGTGGACTTTAAAATACCTATCAAATATTCAGTCTTGATATATATGAAACAGTAATTGGCTGCTTGGCTAAGGGTGAATTTAAATTCTAAGGAATAAAGCGTCAAATACCCAGGCAACTATTCTCAAAAACTGTATTTGGATGCAGAAGATTCAGTAGCTCACTTGTTTAAAATGCATAATCCTAGGCTTCCCCTCCCCCCACAAACGGAGATTTGCTACTGTGGAGTGGCGCCTAGGCATCTGCATTTTTATAGGTCCCCGCATGATTCTTATGTAGACCCCACACTTTGAGAAAAACAGTTTCCTAGGACAAGACCTAAGTGTTCCCAGTAAATATTCAAATCCTCTTATCCTTACATATTACCAGTGAAGTGAAAATCAACTTTTTTTTCTTTAAAATAGTAGCCTGCCCTTTCCCCCAGTAAAGCAGGTCACAATTTATGTTTTGATATCATGAGACCCAAGATGGCTTAATGTTCTGTCCAGACTGAGTATTGTGCTGTCTCCTGGCAGGAGGAGGCACATTCTTCTTGTAATCCCTGGCCTCAGGACAGTCCCTGCCTGGATGGATCCCCTGCCTCACAGGGGTGATGTGATGGAGGCCCCCACTTCCGCCTCCATCCCTACTTGGGCTTTTAAATTTGTAATCTTCAGGAAGGTAGACCATTCCTCTGAATCTAAATTTACCCTCTAATTCTAATGAAAATTTGTAGGAGCATATGAAAAATACATCCTAAAAAAGTTCTACAACTGTAGATGAAAATTTAGGTCTAGAGTTTTCTCAGGGGTAAAGAACCTGGTACTTCTATACATTAGGGATTAGAGCAGAATTTACTATCACTTTCTCCCATTGAGCTGCAATTTTCAAACTATCATTAAAGCTATACATTTAAATTATTTACATAATCCCAAAATAGACCTGTGCATAGATGGAGAAAAGCCTGTTCTAACTATAAAAGGTTTGTAACTTTTGTCTTTTTTGAGAGATGTCTTGATGTCTCTTCTACTCATAGTCATAAATTTTTAATTAGGTGATTTGAATATCGATTTTATATATTTTTTAAAGTTCTCCTGTCATATGATGAATCCTCCAAGAGTAAGACTTTTAATCCAAAATTAACCCCACCCCACCAAAATGAATAATTAAATATATATATAAATATTTTACTTCTTTCTAGGGAGTGTACAGAGCCAGCCTGCTGTTGCATATGTAAAGAGATCTATAAAACATGGTCCAGAATGATCTAATTAGGAAGATAAAACCTGTTTACATGAGACATTAACTAAACATGCATGCGAGTGCCAAGAAAGTAATACAGGCAATTAATGCTGTAATAATTTAGAGGGAAAGATTGATCACATGGAAAAAAAAAGTCATTTAAAGAGGTACGTTAGAACGTTAGAGAGCACAGAAACTTGGTGAGAGAAGGCTGGCCTTGAGCCTTGGTGCTGCTGCTTGAGTTTCCACTACAACAAAATAAAGAAGGCAGACTATGGGCTCAGAGGACCCCTTGCATTACAGCAGAAAAGTCTGCTTTTGGCCTCTCAGGATGGTACACCCATCTCAAACTTGGACTCATTCATTGAGAATTAAGCTAGAACTTTTCTTATGCACACACCCAGCACTCTGTTCAGAGGTAACGCTTTCATGCCCCAAGGGAAAGAGATGCTTTCCTGCATGGTGGAATGGATTTTTACAGTCACAATTAACAAGGATTTAATAGCTAAGTATTGTTTTCCTTATCCAGTTTTGAGGCTGTTTCCCTGAATTACACATTAGTTGGGATTATTTGTGAGAGAGGCATGGTCCCTAGCACATAGTAAATATACCCAGCATTATTAGTGAAATCTGACTCTGAAAGGGCATTTCATAAAAAGAGCTTCATGAAAGCTAAAGAAGGGACAGACAACTCAGGCCATTACGTGTAGTTCCAGATTATATATCCTTAGTTTATTTTCCACATAAAATGGTTTCTGTAGTTTCCTGACCGTAGGAACGTAGGACTCTTTTTTTTTTTTGGTACAGCTTCCTCGATTTCCTTCCTCTTCCACCCTTTCTCCTACTGCTCTAGACCCAGTTTCTCCCCAGAGTTTGAAATCAGCTTGGACTTCTGCTTCTGTTCCCTCAGCTCTCCCTCAGATTCTGGTCTCACCTCAGCAGCGGCTGAAATAGATCAGGGGAGATCTCCGAGTCCACCCTTGCCTCTGTCCTCACTCCTCCGTCTCCCTACCCCCAACTTCCCTTACCGAGTCTCTCTCACTTGTGAGTAATCCAGTGATCATTTCTATGGGGACATCCCATGGATTTTGTTTATTTATTTTGTTATTTTTCTTTTTTATTCTTTTTTATTCCTGGCATGAGCAGGCTCTGGAATCAAACCCGGGTCTCTGGCATGGCAGGTGAGAATTCTGCCACTGAGCCACCGTTGCACCGCGCCATCCCATGGGTTTTTATGGCTGGTTTAAGATTGAATTTAGGGAAGACAACATCTCTTTACTTGGAGACTGTCTGTATAGATCATAGAGGAAAAACTTACGTGGCTTTTCTCTTCTTTTCCTAACTCTCTCTGCATTCATGTTCTCTCTCTTAAATATCAGCTCTATTGAGATATAATTCACATACCATAAAATTTTCTCTTTTAGAGTATACAAAGCATACTAAATATATAGTGGTTTTTAATATATTCACAGTATTGAGCAACCATCACACTGTCTAATTCCAGAACATTTCATCACCTGAAAAACTCACTCCCCATTAGCAGTCACTCCCTAATTCCACCTCCCCCACTCCCTAGCAACCATTAATCTGCTTTCCATCTGTATGGATTTGCTTATTCTGGACATTTCATATAAATGGAATCATACAATATGTGGCCTTTTTGACTGGCTTATTTCACTTAGCATAATATTTTCAAGGTTCATCCATGTGTCAGTACTTCATTTCTCTCCTGCTTTCTTATATAAGTAATAGTGGTGGGTTAGTGTGAACAAGCAGACAAAATTCTGTAAAAACTGTCAAGACCTTAATATTATAATTTTTACTTGGTAATTGCCTGGGAACAGATGGCACATCCTAAGTACTGTAGCCTTAGGAACTTTTTCAATTACTTGGATGTGGCCCTCAAAAAAGCCTAGTGGTGGTTTTTTGCTATCTCATGTGGTCACGTTTGTTGACTTTATTAAATTCACCAACATTGTTTATCCCCTTTTGCCAGTTTTCTACCAAGATGGACCTGTGAGCATGTACCATAATTGGAGAAAAGAAAGAAATTTCATTTATACTACACAGGACATTTATAAAGTTATACAACCAAAACATGCTAAGAGCAAATTGAAAATGTCATGAAGTATGTTTTATAATGTAACAATGCAGTTCAAATATCTAAGAGATTATTTAACTACAATTTTTAGTAATACTATTCTACTTAATTTTCTAGTTTTTAGAGCTCATTGATACTGAGTTGATGTTAAATAGTTTCAAATTTTTTATTTTTTTTTGCACGGGCAGGCACTGGGAATCGAACCCTGGTCTCTGGCATGGCAGGTGAGAATTCTGCCACTAAGCCACCATCTCACCACCCTACTTTTGATTTTTGACACCAGTTGATTAAAGAAATGGTTTTGAGCCTTAGGCTGTAGGGTCATCATTAGCTCTAACAGGAGCACGTTACATAGCAAGCAAGTGTGTATGAAATTTGTTTGTGTCTACCTCTTGAATTTCTCTGAAAAGAATCCTGCATTTGGAGTTATTTTTAGTTCGTCCTTTCTGGTTGTAAATAGCAGAGATTCACTTGGATTGTCTGAATAAACAAAAGATATATGTATGATAGAGTTGAGGGAATTATTGCTAAGTTCCAGGAGAATGATACCTGGAAGTCCATTAGTGATTGAGGCTGCCATAGTGCTGCAGGCATTCGCCCCTTTCACGTGGGTCATGTGCTTCATTCTTTGGAGTCCTCTGCTTACCAGTAGTATCTGCTCCCTCCTAACCTCAGCTCTCAGCTGGCTTTGGTAGTTCCAACTCCACCCCTTGCCAATCTTTTATTTTTTTTACCTCATTGCTAATGACTTAATAGCCTGGTTTTCCTAATTCAATTTTCCATGAGGCTAGGTATAGAGATGAGGCTCTGATTGAGCTAGATCTTTTTCTACCAGGCATGGCCAACTGGAGAGCTGTAAATAGTTACCTGTAGGAGAACTACTTGCAAGTACTGGTGAGGAGCAAGAAGCCATATAAACAAAACATACTGAGTACATCATTCATGCATAGTTCAGAGGGCATTTGACTGGCATGGTTGGCGTGGCTAGTGCAGAAAGATTGTGGTGTGGTGGAGAAAGGTACTTTATATTAGGACCTTTTAGGGAAGACATAGGGCTATCTTTTGGGATCAAGGGAAGGTCTCTGTGGCTAATCTGAGGTATAGGTAGGGTACAGATGGTTCCTGGAACAATAGAAATTAAGGCTTTTCAACTCTCAGTCTCTTGCTTTCTGCTTTTTTGTATGAGTAGGCTCCTGTCTCTCCATTGTACGTGGTTTTGCAGATGAAATATCTGCCATCTGCTCCTGGTCTTCACTGTCCACCAATTTCCCTCTGAGTTCTCGTTGGAAACACTGGGGATGAGTGAGAGGGAGGCCCTAATTTACTAGGCTTTGGTCGAGTGGCCACTCCCAGACCAGAGAACGGTAGTCAGGGTGTGGAGGGGTGTGAGAAAATGGCAGTTTTACCACAACCACAGGGATGAACCAGCGAAAGAGCTGTTTCCAAAAATGGGAGTGGGTGCTGGGCAGATAACAATGGATGTTCACACTGTTGGCTGTGTTTTTGGGTAAATCAATGTTCTTGATTCAGAGATAAATTCTATGAAATGCCAAGGTGATGCTCACCATTGACTGACTAATTGCTTCCTTAAAACACAAACAACCAATAATGTAAGCTTCCTGTAAGAGCTTTGAAGAAAATAAAGTGAACAAAGAGAAACAAACATTAGCATTGCAGAGTCTTTAGAATATGCCAACAATAAGATATTTAGTTTGCATCTAAGTTACCACCTTGTGAATTTGGGTGGTTATTTTGTCAACTTGGAAACAGTCACTCCCTGCTTTCTTCTTTGGGCCCTCGGGGACTAAGCACCGTTCTTGGAGCCTAATAGGTGCTCAGTCCTAAAGTTCCATTCTAGACTTTTTAGCAGTACAGTGACATAAGTATTATATTAGCATGTCCTTACCCACATGAAATCTATAAACACATGGTCTATCAAACAAGAAAAATGTAACAGTGTTATATAAAAGTGTCATCATGGTACTTCCTGAAAACCTGAATCTTAGACTCTCTGTTCTGGTAGATAAATATGTCCATTTTCTAGGATTCTTATCTCCTCTATACTCACTAGTCTTCATGGGAATTGTTTGAGCTCCGAATGTTGACCCCATCCCAGTGGGCCTATGAATTTTCAGAACTCTAAGGTGGTGACATAATAGGGTAATTGGGTACACATTATTGGATAAGGCTGATAATAATTTTGCCATACAGGTGGGGATTTCTGCAGATTCTTTAGATTTTTTGAACATGTTTGTGAAGTTGCCTTAATAGCCACAAGATTGTATCTGTAGACAACTTAAGAAACAGATGGACTGATTTCAGGGAGACATTGGGTCATTTGGCAGGTCCCCGAGGCCTTCCCTACGTTACGCGTTACCTATTGGGCCATCCTGTGAATCTTTGGCAAATTCAAGCTCTCTCTGTCCTCTCTCCAGCCTGAGTGTCTGCTCATGCATGTGTGTACCCATATTCTCACTCCGTCTGATTGTTCAGCTGATTGTTGAATTTCTTGAAGAGAGTGACAATGAATAATGTTTCCTTTTTCAGCATTCCTTACAATGCCATAAGTAATGTGCTTTTTATCGAGCACTTGTCAGAATGAAGAATTGATTCATGGTCAGAGCTATTAAATATCACTTCATTAGGGGAAAAACTTCTCCTAATGAGACATATCAAAAGCTAGTTTTATACATTTAAGATTCTTAGATTAAAATGTATTGTAAAACAATATGCATGGGTTGTTAAAAAGAGGAATCCAAACACTACAGAATTATATAGACAGTGAAAGTTTCTCCTTCCCTAAACTTATCCCCCTCCCAATCCCACTTCCTAAAGATAATTCTTCTAGAAAGTTTGGTGCATATTTTCTGAGCTATTTTGTAGTTATATTATATTTTTCCATATACACTGTTGAAAATTTTTTTTTCCTGGTAATAAGCAAAAGAAGGGATGATTGTTAGAATTCTGGAGTTTAATCTTTCTCCCACTACAGTATTTGGCTTTATTTTCATTTTTGATAACTTGGTAGAGAGATGCTTTTAGAAGTTTGGGGGTTTGATTGGTATTGGTCAAACCACTGTACAGTGAATCAGACATCCCAGGATGTCTGAGGTTTGGCCCCTCCCTCATTTTGTGCTGCAAGTGTATGCTCCCGGGGTTTTACCATTTTTGTCAAAAGAGTGAAAGTGCTAAAGATTTCTTTCATCTTCGGATCACTGTGGTATTTCTGGATTTCTTGCTTTGTCTCTTTTCTTTTCATGTCTACTGGATATTAAAGGTGTTTAATCCTGAGCATCTCTAAAGAGGCACACACTCCTTGGTTTGCTGCCTGGTTTCCTGCTTCCCATGTGCTGCCATTAGCCTCGAGAGCATGCCAGCAATTGGAGTTTGATAATTTAAAGATTCATTGCAAATTTATAAATGTTGGTGACAATTTTCCCTTTTGGAATACTATATTGTGACTTTAAGGAAATAGGTGGATATAGTGGGCAAGCCGTGAGAGAGAATAATTGGAACCACTTATTGTGATAGCAATTATAATAGGCAGTTCCAAGAATACCTCCATTTTGCTAAAACTGCCAAAGGCCATTCATCTGTCCCTCAGATTGCAAGCAGAGCTGGACAGCTGTTGTCATTATTGTTGATTTAACTGAATAATTTAAGCCCTTTCTTTCGTGGTGAACAAGAGCAACAAAATCTAGTAACTTTCCTTATCTAATGCAGCTAGCAATGTGTCCTTTAGCCAGCTCAGCCCCCTGTTTTTCTCTAGCCAGTGGACGTCAGTTTGACACTTCATGGGATGACAGTCCCAAAGACGTTTTGTATACTGATTTTGAAGAAATAACTTAGTAGACCATAATAATTAGTCCCCTGTATGTCTGTATTGTGAACACACAAAACTTTGTTTCTGGACTGGTCGCTATGGGGGATTAGCGTGTGCTGCTGGTTTCTGCCCAAAGCCCCTCCACACACCATGCATGGAATTGTGCTGTCCTCAAGCATTTGAAGGAAGGCCAGTGTTAGTGTGGATGCTTGTAAATAATGTAGAGGTATTCAAGACTGCCTTGAGAAATAGATGGAGGGGAGGCAAGGCTGGAGGATACACTTATACTAATGTGAAACCTAAAACTGTGGATACTAAATTCACAGGTGTGCGTGTGCGGCTTTCTTTGTGCATTTGATCACCTGTAGTCTTCAGACACAGCCACATGTGGATCTTTTTTTTTATATTTTATTTTTAACTCCCTCACACTCAGGGAGTCGTTTTAATCAGCACAATGACACAATTACCGTCTGAGTTGAATTTTACCATAGAGGATGATATTTCTTTGTTCTTTAAACCTAATAGAGGGCTTTAGAATAATAGTGATGATTTAGTCCATAATTTACTCCTGATTTTGGAATAAAAAAACTTTTGACTACAATATAAGTTTTGAAATATATTTTAGGCAATTGTACACACATAAGTGTATGCATGTGGGTAAATATCTGTGTGTGTGTACACATATAAATGTCACAAAGTAGTGTTCATTCACACTATGTGAGATGTTCTCTGATATTTTCCATTCCATTTAATAAATGCTGGTCTTGATCCATTGATTATATTTTATGACTAATGGTGTTGGAAAACCCTGTGGTACTGGTAGTTTAAAAGTATGCCTAAATGATGCCTTATTACTAAGCTTTGTGAATTGGGCTTAGTAGAGTGAGGTGGGGTTTTTTAGTTTCATTCATCATTCATTAATTCGTTTATTAATGAATGAGTGAGTAAAATATTTACTGAGTACCTACTACCATGTGCCAGGCATTGTGATTAATATTAGAAATACAGAACTAGGCATTAAGTGAAAGCAAGTCTGTGGTCAGTAGAAAAGGTTTCCGGTTCTCACAAAGGAGAATGAGGTCAGTAGAGGGAAGGGAATTTCAGGCCGTGGAAGGGGTGTCCTCACTCACTCAGGGAGCCTGGGGGCTGAAGTAGCTACGGGAATGTACAGACAGGGCTGGGATGCCATGCCAAGCAGTTTAGCCTTTATCCTGTAGGCCAGTGGTTTTCAAAATGTAGCTCAGGGGCATTTTCCCCCCCAATTAGAATATTATTTGTTTCTTCAGATTATTAAATGGCAAACGCTGCTGCTCTAGGTACACTGAATGCCCTCCCTTAGACCACGGTGGTCCTGAGGCTCCCTCGCAACTTAGCTTGAGAACTGCTGCCGTGGGTTTCAGGGAATAGCAGAACCTAACTTCTGTTTTCTCAGAAGGATCTCTCTGGGGACCCCAGAGGATGGTTTAGAGAGAAGAGAGGCTAGAGGGAGGGGAGCCATTTTAGGAGAATGTCCTTTAGTCTGAGAAGAGATGAGGAGAGCCTGAAACTGGGACTGTGACAAAGAGCTTGAGAAAGCAAGGATTTGAACTGTTGGATTGGAATCCCCAGGACCTGTTCTCTGATGGGCTGTGGGCATATGGGGAAGGCAGGAAGGAGGAGAATGCATTTGGTGTTGGCTGAGTGAGGCCTCAGGTGCCGAGTTGGTCTTTTGGATGCCAGACCCTTGGGGCCAATGGGGTTGTGTAGAGTATTTTGGTCATGTATTTGCAGCACAGACCACTGTTTTGTGGGACAGTGTAAAGGAACTCCAGGCTAGGGGATTTTTTTTTCCCCTATCACATGGCCTCCAGTTTTCAGGATTTCACTGTTATTCTCTAGGCTTATATTTGTCTGTATTCCATCCAGTCTTCAGAAACGGTGTGGGCCCCGAGGCTGTCTCGCTCTGCCTGTCCGCGGGCATGTTGGGAGATCCTCTGAGGACCCCTGGGTGATACAGTTTGGATTCAGGCCTCCTGGCTGACCCTGAGAAAGGAAGAATGGCCTGGGGTCCTAGATTAAACCCCTGCTCAGCCACTCACAGAGCTGTGGTTGTAGATAAGTTGTTCCTGTAAGAAGAGAAAAAGAAGAAGAAAAAAATAACCCCACAAGGGTTGTGATCATTTGAAACAGCGTGGAAAGAGCCCAGCTCAGTGACTGGACACAGTGTCATGCATGCGAGGTGTTAACTCTGATGTTCCAACGTGCAAATACATCTTGCGAAAGGAGGGTGCCTCTCTCCTCTTGCAAGGGGAACGCCCATACTGAGGAGTAGTTGACATTAATGCAAGGTGGGAAGATTAGAAGAAAGCAAGGGAAAGAGCCGAAGCATCCAAAGGACACATGTTCTGATGGCCTAAAGCCAGTGGTGACCTGTTGTAGCTCTTTTGCTGTGGTGTCACCAGTGATTTTGTGACTCTCAAGCCCTCTCCACAAAGGCAGGAAAATCACTGAGGATGACTTTATTTTTTTAATTAAAATATGTTCTTCACAATTGCACCTTTTAGTACTGTACTTAACTTTAGATTTGCATTTAATGCACCTTAAAATGACCCTGCATAATCCTAAATATTTATTGAGAGAATTATTTAAGGGGGGAGGTACAATAAAATATTTAGACTTTTCTTATAGTGGGGGTTGATAAATTGATCCCCCCTCCCCCAGAATGACCAAATTTGAAAGAGAGAGAGAGTTGGAGATGGAAGCAGGAGACCTCTGTGACTTGGATGGAGAAGAACATGCTTAGCTTAGAAAATCCAAATTAAACAGGTTGGCTTCGTTCTTACCAGAAGAGGGTTGGTGCTTGGTAGGGTTACTTAGTTTTAGTGTTGTGTTTCTTTTTGTTGAGACAGCTGTAGTGTGGTATCCAGGGATAATAAAGAAGAAATATTACTAGATTTCCAGGAGGATTATTTATAATACTTAAAATTTATATAGTACTTTCATCTTGGAGAACTTTGTAGAAACATAATGTAATATAAAGAGCTCTGTTCGGGAGGGGACATGAGTCCCCATTTTACAGATTTCAATCTGAGATTTTCTTAATTGGATTGTTATTTGCCCTAGTCTGCTTTAGAGATAATATAAATCAGAAGCACTGGTGTTCCAGGCCTATAATTGAAAGCCTCTGATTCCTATCCTTGACCTGCCTTTTCCAGCCATCTTAGAAGCTGCCCTCCTTTCATGTAAATATTTGCATGTAGGTCTCTGTAATACCCTTTATTCATGAGAAAAAAATTTTAGCCGCTCTCTCCTCAAATATTCCATATTACAGAATTATGAGTAAGACTTTGAGTTACCTTCAGTAAACTCTGAAGATTAGAACTGCTGGGGGAACAGATGTTAGAGCAAAGTTTTTTTGTTTGTTTTAAGGAATGTATATTCACTTGTGACATCAGTGGTGACTGAACAGAGCCAGGCATTACCTACATTTAGGTAGACTCAGATTTAAGAATCAGATATTTTACAGGGTTGTTTCTTTTCATTTCTGATTATCGAGCACAAGAAAACAGCCACCAGTTTAAAAAAGGGAGGCCTAAATGAACTGTAAATATATATATATATATCAAACATTTATTTGTACTAAATAGTATACCAAGAAGTGATGGCTTCACCTTTGGGGTGGGGGATATGGCAGTATGAATTATCGTAAAGGTATAGAGATAAAAATATATCCTAGATATTATTGTTGGGAGGTTTTAGAAACAGAACTTAAACTAAAAATACTTCTTGAAAGGGAATGATAAAATTAAATGGAACTGAGTGCTTTATTTCACCTGCATTTGCCCGATTGCTAATCTATTGTTACAGTGAAGCCCGAAGTTGGACATTAAAATCTAGGGTAACCTCATTTATTTCAGGCACCAGAACTTTTGTATGGCATTTTCTAAAGTGGCTCCAGATAGGAGTGATCCTCAGCACCATTCCTGCAGTCAGACCTGCGCTTCGCTGGCCCAGAGTTCACAGAAATCATGCAGCCTCTCAGCTTCCTCTGAAGACTCGGGTGGTGGGATGGTTGCGTTCTGAGGGCCCTCAGACCTGGAAGACTGGGGGCCGGCTCCTGGGCAGTCAGGAGGTTGAAAGGTTTTCCTTTTTCCTCCCGGTGGTTTTTGTGTACACAGGGACAGGCGGACTGTGCATTGGTGACGGGGAGAATGACAACCTTTGCCCTTCGGGAAACATTAAATGCTGCATGGCTCTGACTCAAGCCACAGCCTCATGTTAATTTTCTGTTAACTTTTTATCTTTGATGAGTCAAAAAATGCGGGTTCTTGGAGGGTGTTAACAAGAACTAGTGTGACTTTAATTACAACCATGTCAGATTACAAGCCCCTTTCCTGTGTAATGATTTTTACCATTTGCCCTTCCATTGTCTTCAAAAGGCAGACTCCAAGCACAGATTCTTGATCAGTAAGAACTTTGGTCCATTGCTTCACAAGCTCTTACTACACCAACATGATCTTTAACAGAAGACTAGATGTGTACCTGCATTGACAGGATATCAATTATTCTTTAGCTGGGTGGGGAAGGCTAAGTATTTCAGAATACTTGGTGATGGGGTATTGTTAAGCCTTAGGAGTATGGAAAACGTCTTTATTTAATATCTGCCAAGGTGGTGCAGGGCTGTCCTTATTGAACCGCTGATACATGCAAACACACTCACATATTCACTCCAATTCTGTAAATATGTACGTCGCCTTAAATATGATGTATTACTGATGAATATTTTTAAACTGTTACCCATTGGTTTCTTTTGTGTCTCGGGAACTTGATCTCAAAGATGCTGACGGAAAAATAAAGTTTTTGGACACTTTTATGAAGGCTGGACTTGCAGAGCTGAGAAGGCCTGAAGCTAATGGTAACTGTGATAAATGGAGCTTGCTCAATAGCAGTATGCACAAAGGCAAAGCTTCAACAGGCAGTTTGGAGTCAGTAACTAATTTATTAGGCCTTTTGTTGCAAAATCAAAAAAATGAGAGTTGGCAGCATTCCCAGAAAAGTTTTGTTTTTTTTTTAAAGGGTGGAAAGGAGGACTCGGGGGATCAGTGTGTTGGGTGATAGCATTTGAGAACATTTCTGTTCATGCTTCAGAGTCATAGACACGTGAACACATGGCTTTAGATCTACGATTTCTTTCCCTGCCCAGTGGTGCCGTCTGCCTGAGTCTTTACTGAAGCCTTTATGTTGTTATTAAAATAAGCCATCATGGGGAAAAGACACCATCATGGTCTCAGATGCTGTTTTTCTTGGTAAATGGAAATTAAAAAGGTGATAAAAATGGGTAATAAGAAGGGAGAATGGTTATACTCTAAGTGGCTACTTAGCCTTTTTCTTCTCCTCTCACTTTATTCCTCATCTGTCATTTAAATTCTAATTGTAGTGAATGAACGCATTTTCAGGTATCTAAATATAAGCTATTCCCTCAAGACATCATAAGAAGTGTAAAGAAAACACCATGTAGGAAATCTGGAAAAGGGGTCTTTGAACAACACAGTGTATTGGCTTTGTGCTGGGCTGGGAGCATTAGGCTGAAGCTACTGGTCTCTCTGAGCCGGTTACAAGTTTTGAACATCAGAGAACACGGAAGGATATATCAGTTATCTACCACTTAGTATAGGCCGTCAGCTCCACCTAGGGTGTTGGACACTGGAAGGTGATTTTGAGCCCTGTGCGTTACTTCACTGACAGGGCCTTGAGAAACACGCATCGCTTCCTTTGTCCTCACCTCCCTGTACTCTATAGGTTTGCCCTAGAAATTAAAGAGGCAGCAGAAATTCAGAAGGCCCACAGCGTAATCTCCCGTATGCCCATAATCCACTCTGTCTCTGGGCACATTGCTTAGTCTTGGTGCCTGGTTTTCCTGTAAAATGAGGCGGTTGACTTAGGCAGGTGAATTTTAAAAGGGAACTCCATGTCACCTGTTAGGAATTCTAGCTGTCATCTTCTCATTTTGCAGGCTGAGGCTCAGACTAGGGGACAGGATGGACTAGGCTCTGTGGTTTGCGGTAGGTACCAACTCCCTCTCAAAGGCTTCACTTTCATTAGTGTTCAGGCTTCTGAAATAGCTAGTTTTTGAACAGCTATTTCTCAGAAGATTCTAGGCTAGAAGGTATGGGGTGAAGGCTGTATAAGAGTTGCATCTGCCCCTAAACAGTTTATGGCATATTTCCAAGAATGTTCTATCCAAAAGGACCTCAGAGATTTTTAAATTTCAAGTTCCTTAGTTTTTAAGAAGAGCATTAGAGCAGCTAAGGGACTGGCTCAAGGTATCACAGCCAGTCAGTATCAAGAGCTGAGAGTGGAGTCCCCTTTCAAATCTCTTGAGTCTGTAACTGGTACTCTTTCCACTATTTAATTAGGTAGAGAAGCTTTATTTGTGCACAAGAAGAAATGAGTAATACTCTAGGACAGCATGCAATAGGTACCAGGCAGTGGAAGCTGGCAGTACTACTATTGGGTTTCTGAGAAGGAGCGATCATCTCAGCTGGGGTAATCTGGGAAGCCTTCCTGGAGGAGGAAAGTTTTGTGCTGGACTTGAAGGATGGGTGGCCTTTGGATTGAGGGGAGAGGGGAGAATCAAGAGCAGAGGGGTAAAGATGGGAAAGCCCAAGACAAATTGTGGGGCTGAAGCAGAGGGATAGATAGAAGAAGCGAAAGAGAGAGAGATACATACACACAAGCAGTGTCAGCTGAGGACAAGGGAAGACAGCAATTGACATTTACTGAGACAGTTGTCTTGGGATGCTTTCCCCGTGTCATTTCAGCATTCTGAGTGAGGAAGTGACATCCTCACCATGTACTTATTCAAGGGCATCGAATTCTCCCAATCCCATTTGTGTACTTCGGCACCTACCCCCCTCAAAATAAAGGTCAGTTAGATTTTGCGATCCAGCAGGAAATTATCTGGTTTAAAATAGGGGGAAGAAAAGAAAAGAGGGAAGGAGTGTTTGCTTCTGTAAAGAAGGTCTGGGAGGTAGTTGATAGTATTTAATTTTTTTTCCCAGTAAGCTCGGAGCCTGCCTCCCAATTAATAGGCAGCTGGCAGACCTTGGCACTCCTGAGTGACTGGGTGGTCTGTGAATTATTCAGAGCCTGTGCCTAGTAAGTGGCTGCCTAGCAAAGTCCAGTGGGAAGGAGTCTGTGGCTATCTTACTGAGAGATCAGCAGAGGCTCAGGTACTGAGGAGGAAGAAATGACGGCACCTTTAAAATATTTCAGTTGTAACATGCCAGGGCTGCACGCATTGTTCCATGTCCCTGCCACTGGGTAGTTGGAACCTGTTTTTCAAAGAGCAAGAAATAACCCCCTCCGTATTAAAATTGCACAGATGGTATAGCAACACATAGCATTTGCCTGCAAGAAACCCCACTCCTGTGCTTACCCTGCTCTCTTCTTTTCCCAGCCAAGTAAAGAAGTGAAGTTCTCCATCCATTCAGATGGCACCTCCTGTAACGATCACACAGATTTACTATCACCTGGCATTTGTTACACGCTACCCGTGTCTTTATATGTGCATTGTGAGTGTGTATGTGTTCTATTTCCTTAACTAGTGTGAAAGTTCCTACAGAGAAAAAGTAATTTCTTCCCTCATGGTCCCTCAGATGGCAGAGAAAATGTTCACTACATTGACTTTTGCTCTCAGTAGACCATAGGCAGGGGCCTGTGTCTTGATGATGAGGTTCGCAAATGCACGCGCGCGCACACACACGCGCACGCACGCACACACACGCACACACCACTCCACTCTCTGTCCTTGTCTCCTTCCCTTTCCAGGTGCCTGCTCTTTTTCCTGCTCTCATCCCTTTTTATTACAGGTCCTTGTAAAGCTGAAACAGGTAACATGATTGGGAGAGACCGAGGCCAGGGTCCAAAGGTCTGAAACAGCATAGATCCTACACAGAATAAAAAGGATTGTATTTCCTCTTTTTTCATTTCGTTCCTATGAACTGTCCTGCCCAGGGAATGGTGTCCTCTCGCTGCCCGTCTGCCCTCTGGTACGCCTCCGGCCCCATAGCTCTCCACACGTGTGTGTGTCAGCTTTTCCTCTCCATGCTGGAGGTGGGAAGAGAACTACTGGGCAAGAGCAGGCCTGGCCCCGATTGCATTCCTTAGATGTTCCTTTCCTTTAAACTACTCTACTGGAGCCCAGCCTTGGCTCAGGCTAGTGTTACATTCGCAGGCATAGCAACACCTGTTTGCCAAAGGTGGGCCCCTAGACTGGGGCATTCTTTTACCCCTACCGGGAAGCTTTGTATGTGCAGATAACAGATCAGATAAGAATCCAGGGATAAAGTTTGGCTGGGGTGGAAGATCCAGTAAACTGCATTCCTTCCCCAGGACCTTGGGTGTTTGTTTATTACTGAGTATACCCTGCTGTTTTTTCTCCTTCTTAGCAGAGATCAGTCATGTAGTTCAGTTCTGATCTACAGTTTAGATCTACCAGTTGGACAGAAAAGGGATAGGATGGAAATTGTATTCACCCTGGTATTTCAAATTCAGCCATGTATGACTAGTTGGTTCTGTGCTGTGCATAGAGAAAGAAAGAGAACCATCCATGTTCTCCAAGAAACAGAGACAGCAACTCATCTCTGCTCTCATCTGTCCTCCTGTACAAGTGAGGTGTGGTTGCAAAAATACCTTTAGTCTTTCTTTAACTTTTCTTCTAGGTTTTCTAAGTCCTGAGCTACCAGATCTGATCACTCCACCTCAAACACCCATTGGCCTTTCTAACTTGAACCCTTTAGAGCCTCTTTCATAATGGGTGTTGTAGTCTTGCTATTTCCGAGATGTTATTGCTTTTATATCTGTAAAATATGATTTTGAGTGTGCCTTTCCCACTGCATAAGGGGTGAATTAAAGAGAAGGGACCGAGCTTGGTGAGTACTTCCCAGGTGGAGCACTGCTCCTACCATTCAGAACTGTTCTTGTCCAAAACAGTTGGACAAGAACAACTGTTCACCAAAAAGAGGTGACCACACTGGCCGCCAGCCTCAGGTAGTGACGCCATGTGAAACCTGCAACATCCTCCAGCTAGTAGCCTCCTTGGTGGAATAAGGGATGACTGAAGGTACAGCAGAATTAATTTTTGCAGTTTCCTCTATGAGGAGTTTGAAAAGGAGTAATCATAGCTTCTAGGATTGTGCTAAATTTATGTCAATTTATAGGACAATTCTATGGGGTTAGTTCTATTATTATGCCAATTTTTCAGGCTCAGAGAATCGTGAAGTTAGAGCCAGCTTATTTAGTCCAAAGTCTGCTTTTAACCACCTCTCCTCCTCTAACTCTGCATATCCAAACCCTGACTCATACACGCAAATGGGCACTACTTCAGATGTTAAGTAGAGGAATGGCCCCCCCTACCCCCACCCCACCCCCATCTTCTAGGAGCAGTGTGGGTTGTAAGTGGGGGAGAGATGCTGGGGCCTGCTTCCAGCTGCCCAGGCAGTGGGCGCTGAGGACGAGGGGTCGTTAGATTAGAGAAAGGGGACACATTCTGGAGGGATGACAGGCAGGTGGCAATGACACACAAATGCCAGTGTCAGAGATATGCTATGCCAGTGGGTCTTTTTGAAAATTGTTCTTCTGGGGAGAGAAAAGGTAGCTTCAGATGATTTCTTCTGCTCCACCCACCCCACCCCGCCTCTTTTGGGTGGATTTCATGATGGTGTATGCTTGCTTGGTTGGTTGAGTTTTCTGTTAAGTGGGGAAATTTCCATTGAAAGGAGGGTGGGTTTTTGTGAGACAATAGACATTAAGGCAGGCAGGTAGTTGGGGGCTTTCCAGGCATTCGGCAGTGAAAAAAGAAAAATTATCACAGTTAGGATTCCAGACTGGGAGACTGGGTTACAGGAGGCTGCTGGAGAAAAGAAAAGGTGGGCCAGAGAGATGAGACGAAAAGATGAGACAGAAAAAAAAAATTAAGCATAAATTCAAGGGCAAGCTTTGAACCTGCTTTTCCGTCTGGAAGAGGATTATTTTAATAGTAGTATTTTGACTTCTTATAAAGACATTGGCTTTATGAGTGATGAAGAAGGAAAGGCAGATCTGTAGTAGAAAGAAGCAGAGAATTTGGCTAAACAGGAGGTTTATAAATGAAACTTTATTTTCTGTCCCTCTCTGTTCCCACCACTTTTTTCTCAGCTGTAGGGTTGGTTTTTCAAATCCTGGAAGGGGCATAAATCCCATCACATCTCAGATTTTGGCCATCTTTTCCCGGACATTTTCAGTCATGCTAATATTTAGATGTTCAGGAAATGAACACTCCAAAGTTTACCCTTTCAAGTTTTCTTCTTGAAAAGTATTCATCTCTCTTGCTTTCTTTATTTTTTTTCCTTTTCTTTCAAGACTATGTATTAAGCCTCTTGGAACAAACAGAAAGCTTAATCTCATCCCCTTTTAATGTTCCCACTCATGTGTCGCATGTTAAATCTTCCAGATTCTCAAGTGTACAGGCCCACCAAGTAGGAGAAAAGGAACAAAAACAAATTCAATTCACAACACCAGAACCCTCCAAGTATGCACTTCTTTGTGAACAAGCAGAGAATGTGTTAATCCGGACCCAAACTAAATACCATAGAGGTGCATGTGAAGACTCGCTTGCTTGGGTTTTAAGTTTATCTGGATGCTACTTACTGAGTTTTATGGTTTCCCTGAAAACCTCAGAAATCCTTAGTAAGTTGGATATATTCTGAGCACGTAGGAGAAACAGAGAGGAACAGTTGAGAAAGCACTGGGTGTGGTTGGTCTGGGGTTCCCGTGTGGCTCAGCCCATCCAGCTGTGTGACCATGGGCAAGGCACTGAACCTCTCACAACCTCAGTTGCCTTGTCTGAAATAGAGACAATACCTACTCACATGGTTAGTCAACTGAGAAAATGTACATGAAAGCCTTTCTTGGCTGCAAAGTGCTGTAATCATTTGATGTGGTAATTATTACGGCCATTCAGTTTATTTGAAGATGGATGATAATTGGGACTACAGGAATAGTCTCCAAGTAGGGAGAACTCAGTATACCAATAAATGCATTTAGAACCAGAAGAAAGTTTATCACCATAGAGTCCAAACCCTTTGATTTATAGATCCAAATTACTTATCCTTTCAGCGGCACTTAAAAGTTAAGGAGTCTGAGCATCCACCTCTGGTCTTGGATCTTTCCATTACACTGTGGTCCTTCTAATTTGTTCGGTCCACAGATAAACTTGGGGACCTGATTTTATCTTTATGGCATCATAAAGATGGCAGATACATGTTACTTAGGCTTCTGTCCCAAGCTCAGAGCAGACTGGCTAAAGTCACTCGTGGCCATATTTCATTCTCCTTGGAATCCTTCTTGCAGCCTTATGGCTGGCACCACTAGGTATCACAGTTGGCCATATGTGTTGATATCCCTGGCTTGAGGGAAAAAATGAGGAGGGGGCCAAAATTGCAGGGTCTGTTTCTGCAGAAAGCCTGGCAGACTGTTAAGCATTCTAAAAACTATATTCTATTTCTGTCATAGGTGTCTTCAGAGTCCCTCTTCCTAGTTCACTATAAGTAAAACTGTGGGTAGGACATCTGGCCTCTTGTTTTAAGATAGAGCTGGACAAGCTCCTTTGAATTCCTTCTTTCCCTCTTCCCCCTGAAGGAACGTGTACCCCCCCACCCCACCCCCACCCCACCCCTGGCTATGGCTTATGGCTCCACCCATCCCTTTCAGCCTTTTCCCCACTGGCCTTTTTCCTGCCTACCACAGCTCAAGGCTGAAACTTGTGCACACAGGGCTTGCTCGGTGGGGCTTGTCTCAGATCTCACACCCCTGGTCTTGTAAGGCCTGATCATTAGGCTTATCTTCCATCAACAAACTCACCACCTCTTCTTTCTTGTCCTTTACTCCCTTCCTCCTTACTCTCTAAGTAACCTGACTTGTGCTTTCGTTACCCAATTGCCTTGAAAATGTCTTTCTCCATGACTTGTGGGAAACACCCCCCTCTTGGTTTTCATTCTTTAATTCCCTTGGCATCTACTGGTTTTTCCTCTTCCTCCTTGAGGCCCAGTCCAAACTGGCCTTCCTCAGGGCTCAGCTTCCTACCTCTTACCTTCCTTCCTGGATTTAACCCCGTTCCTGTCTCAACACTCACCTCTCTGCACAGAACTGTATCTTCAGCCCTGGGCTCTAGTTGCACATCCCTGACTGCTTTCTGGACATGTTACCTGGGGGTGTTGCAGGTAACAGCGTCAGTCTGTCTAGAAGGACATTTGCAATCCTCCTCAAAACCTGAGGCTGTGGGCTCTGACCCTCTCTTTGTATGTCCCACATAAAGTCAGTTACCAAAATCCTGCAGATTAACTCTTCCATCAGCCCATTCCGGTTGCCACACCCTGTTAGTCCTTTGACCAAAACAACTGTAGTAACCACAGAATTAACCTTACTGCCCTCAGGTTCTCTTACCCATTCTAAATTACCACTGCCAGATTAATCATTCTTAGAGCCCAGCCTGGACCCCATCCTCTTCTGGCTCAGAAGTCGCCAATGGTTCCCAGGTCTGTCTTCCCCCTCAACCTGGCAGTCCCTTAGGCTCCAGCCAAATTGTTACATTCACTGGTTCTGGAAAGTCAGTGCTTTTATTTGCCTGCCTTTTCTCCACTAGAAGAGGAGGCTTCTCCAGACTGTTAATAGTCCACCTGTGTTTCAACGTCTTGTCACAATGCCCCAGCCCCTCCTAGAGGTCTTCCCACTTGCCTTCCTAGGCAGATGTAACCTTGTCCTCTGAACTCTTGTAGCTCCCGACCCGTCCCCATATGGTATTCTTCTGGTATTTCACCATTTGCATATTTGCCCTCCTCCTTTGGCCACAGCAGATCCTCCACACAAATCCTTGCACACAGTAGGGACCCAGTAGATACTGAGTGAAATAAAGAATGAGTGACTTCCCCACTGCTCAGCTGGAGGTGGTCAGATGGGGACATTGAGTCTGTGGAAAGGAGGCTCCCTCCTGTCTTCCTGTCCTCCTCCTCCCTGCTCCCATCACACCAAGTGGATTCTCGCTTCTCAACTCCTGCCCCTGTGCGATTTTTAAACCCATCTCCAACCTCAAAACCTTTCTTTCTAGTACTTTCATGCATTCACCCTGCCTGGCTTATTCCAGTCTCTCTCTAGGATTGAGTGTGGCTTTACTTGTCCACGCCTCCACCCCCATCACATCGTCACATCGTGGGTAAGCTGGCTAACTGGAAAGTTCCTTTCACATGTGTTCCCTGCACCAGAGGGAGCACAGTGAGAGATTCAAAGAGTGGTGCTCATACCCTCTTCACTAAGTGGCTTAAAGAGTAAAAAGCAAACGTTCTAAATCGGCAAGTGCTTTGCAGTTTCATTTTCTAAGCCATACCTGGACACTTAGAGACTTGTCACTTCACCAGTATATGTAATAGCGAAGAGAAGCCTGTTAAAAAGATCTTAATTGAGAAGATTTCCCATTCTACCTCTCTTTGTAACCTTGATGTGATGTGTATGTGGTGGTGGATGGGGTGGGGAAATGGAAGCAAGGTGAATTTTGAAAATATACTCTTAATTTTTAATAGTATTTTACAATTTTTACAGAATTTTCACCTCATTTGGTGACCTTGTAGAGGTAGGTACTAATTATCCCTGACAGCTGAGGTTTAGAAAGACCCCAGGGTCTCTTCTAAGGCCACAGGTGATTAAGAGGCACGGCCAATACTTGAACTCAAGTCTTTGGAATCCTAGTTAAGTGCTCCTCCCAATACCCTGTTTTCTGCTGCCTTCCTGCTTACCTTCCCGTCAGCCTTGTGGATTTTGAAAATGTTCTACATCTTGGACGTAGGCCATCCTGGCTGGGCCCAGCTTTAGAAAGGTGAAGGTTGGCACTGGCTTATTAAAAACCCACTTGTGAATAGAAGGGGAGTGGGGAGCTGTTCAGAGTTGAGCGGTTAGCTAGGCTCTAGTTTTAACTCTAGCCCTGAACAGGATGCTGTTGCTTGAATTACATGTGCCCTAGGGACTAAAGTAAACCTGGGATGGAGGCCCAGCTCTTTAATGCAGTTTGGAATCCTTTAGGATTGAAATTACCTTCCGCAGTGGGTATTGCTGCAGGGCTCCATGCTGGAAACGCCAAATTTCTAACCTGTCTGCTTGCTTTATTTAGCTAATGAGGAAAAAGGGAGGAGGGAACAAACTTGATCAATTATTTCCCAAGAATACATTTGATCAGTGTTATTTTCTGTGTAGTGGATTTTATTTTTGGTTGAGATTGGTGGGAGTAGTAAGGAGAGTTAAAAATTTTTTGGAGAGCCTTAAACTGTGGAGGCCATGTTTTACAAATCACAGTAGGATTGGGGGTAAGTTCTGTACTTTTATCTCCCCATCGGACTGTAAACTCCTCCAGGTCTGAGATCATTGTGGGTTTTACCTGTGTACCTTTCTCCCACAATGCCTTGCAAACCGGCGCTCCCAGAAATCTTCCCTCGCGTCGAGTTACTATCATAGGGCGCAGTGTTATCCGAGCAGAACTCCGCCTTAATATCCTGTGATAGCAGCAGATGTCAGTTGAGATTCTTGAATGGCCCAGAATTTACACCTCCCTTTGCCGTGGCCTTCTTGCGTAGCGCCCCGAAGGACTTTGTTACTGCTTTTGCCGCGTGGCCGAGCCGGGCGGGAGCGGCGTGATCGGGCCCGCGCGGTGCGCGCCCAGGTGCGCAGTGCTCGTGGCCGCGTTATCTCCTCAGACGCTAAATAGTGAATGAGCCGCCGGGGCCGGGGACCTGCGGGGCTCCGTAGCCTCCCCGGCCGCCTGACGGGCATGCTCTCCTTTTCATGTGATAGTAATCGGAGACTTTTCCGTTACGTGAGGCTCTCTACACAAGATTGTAATTCCACTAGCTTTGTTTGGGAAGATACCACCGCGGCGCGCGGGCCGTCGGCGCGTCCGGGGCCTGGCCCGGGATCCGCGGCTCGGGGTCGGCGGGGCGGGAGCTGGCCGTGCAGGGACAGCGGGGCGGTAAGGGGCCCCGCGTGGCCGGTCGGCCTCCCCCGCGCCCCTCCTCGTGGTACAGCCTGCGTTTCCTCTACAATGCTGTTATGCTAATTAGGTGACATCACCACCCTGCACACGGCGAGTGGCTCCTGATTAAATTACAAACCGGCGGCCGCCGCGGGCAGCAGGAGGAGGGAGGTGTGTGCGCTGCTCCCGCGAGCTCCCGGGCTCGGCGACCGTGGCATGCTTAGGATTGGCCATATTAAATTTTTCTTTTTTTTAAGTAGGACTTGCGCTTCCCTCCTTCCTCCTACCCCTCCTCGGTAATTTATTTCAAGCTTCTAGGGAAGAGCCACAAAAGGAAGGAAAGCGACAAGGAATTAGATTCTTGAGGGGTAACTCCGGCCGGGCCAAGGTGGACTCTGCTGCAGCCGACTTCCTCTCAGAACAGCCCGCTGGACTTTCAGACCAGATTGAGGCTTGGTGTAGGTCCAGCCTTTTTCGCAGGGGCCAGGAGCCAAACCGTGCGGAAGTTGCTGCGTGTTGGATGGGGGTTGGAGGGCGCCCGAGCGGGATTTCCACCGTGCAGCCCTCCAGGGCGTTACGCCGGGCATAATGGAATTGCAGAGGACATCCAGCATCTCCGGGCCACTGTCGCCGGCGTACACGGGGCAGGTGCCTTACAACTACAACCAGCTGGAAGGGAGATTCAAGCAGCTCCAAGGTAAGCCCCCTCCCAAAGCCTGGGGCTGCCCTGGGGCCGTGCCAACGTGTGGGGGAGCTCGGAGGCTTTATTTGTGCCATATGGTATGTGACCCTAATGAAGATGGGCGCCCGCTGGGCCTGGCCCCAGCACCTCTGGTTGGCTACCAGCGCACCATTCGCTACTTCAATGAAAACAGGTTTCCACTCTGCTCCAGATAAGCCACCATTTGGAGTCCCTCTTTCCAGTATCTTTTGGACTCTGGTTGTTAGGTATCTGCTGCCCGCTGCACACACGCTTTTCTCTCCTTTTAATTATGTTAACATCGCAGTTGGTCAATGCTAATAGACCTGTTAGTATGCAAGAATTTGATTCCGGATCGCCTCTTGTCTCCCAGCCCCCAGCCTCTTACCTCTGAGAAGCTTTGAAGGTGTAAAGTGCATGGTTTGAGACCCAGTCCTGTAGAACAATAGCAAAGGGGAGGAGGGAGTGGTCTTTTTGTTCCTAAACAGTCAGTAAATTACAGTTTTGATCCAATGCTTAATTTAAACCCTTTTGATGTATTGTGTTGGGGGAGAGCTTTACCATCAATTTAGTGGGCTATGTAATTTATAATGAAAGTCAGTTATTGTCATTCCAGTGCTTTGGGATGGGTTAGTTGGATCAATGATAGGTTTCTTAAGCACAAATAATTGAATGAATCCAACATTTTCCGGCATGTTTTTTAGGTAGAGCAGGCCCCTACATGTGCAGCAGGGTGTATGGGGTGGTGGACCCGCTTCCCTCCAGGGCCCCCCTGCCTGCGGCTGGCCTGGCCTTTGCAGCCGCTGCCCAGCCAGCAGGCCGAGCCCACAGAGGCTCTGGGCTTATGCAAGAAAAAGGATTCATAAGTGAAAGCAGAACTCCTTCTGTTTGGAAGCCCCTGGAACCAGTAATAGTCCAGGAATGGCTCTGTGTTGTGAAAAAGTAGCCTCCGCAGACCATGGATGTTTCTTATTTTAACTCTTCTTGGTGCCACAAATGTGGTTCCTGTGAGGAGGAGGAAGGAAGGAAGCGGCTCAGTCCTAGAATGTTTTCATTGGGAAGGGGGGTAGGATATATTTCATTGATAGGTTTATTTGTCTTGTGAAATAGTTGACAGTAATGACACTTCTCTGGAAAAGAAGAGGCAGAACAGGACATGAGTTTAAACATTTGTTAGGCAGTGCTGCATTCCTGGGGGCAGTTAGCTAAGAGGAAGCCCGGTTCACTTTAGGGAATGATTATGTGTCTCTTGAGCTCTCTAAGGTAGGATGTGCTTTATAAACAACACAAAACGCTAGGGGCCTGGGCTGAGGGGCACTTGCAAGTGGATAAGGAACTGGGGTGTGTCCATGGTTTCCTGGGTCTATTAGGGTAGGTCTCCCACAGTTTGGGCTTCTCAGAGTTCAGAAAGTGCCTCCTTCACATGACCATGTCCCCCACTTCATTGTGGCACTCCTGCCAAGGGAAGCACCCCCAGAGGGCTCCCCAATTGGAAAATCTATCACCAGTCTCCAGTCATGACTGAGGTTTCAGAAGAAATGCAAAGCAAGGACAGAGAAAATATAAGAAGGTACAGGGAGCCTGGCACCCTTAGGCCCACCCATAACAAAAGGCTGTTATTCTGAAAGGGTTGAAGATTGTTGTAAGACTCCTCAGAGAAAGGTGAGCTTACCCACAGGAAATGTCTTAAACTGTCCTCTCTGGGCAGTGTAAAATTTAAATAAAAACAACAGCTGCGTGCCCATGATAATTTACTTTCTAAGTGCTGCTGCTAAAGGAAATGCTTTCACAAGGGGCGGGCTTCATGTTTTGTGTGGCTTTTTAATTTATTTTTTTTTAAATGACCTTTGTCCCCCTAATGTAGCCCCAGATAACTTTATTTCTAAATATTGTGGTTCAGGAGTTGCACAAGTTTAAAGTTGGTATTTCTGTAACGGAAACCCACCCATGTTGAGGAACCGAGAAAGGGTGAATTAACTTTCAAGTTTGGTGGATCTCAGGAGAATTACTAAACATTTGGCAGTGTCCTTAGTAACAAATGGAACTTAAATTGCATTTTATGCAGCCTTAGGAGAACATTGGTAAAACTATCCCCCTTGCCCCACATTTGGTATTTTGTTTACTTTGTAGTTCTTTCAGCCATCACATACCTTTGATAACATATAGCTTCTACCTGATCATTAATTCCATATATGCCTACAGGGCTGCCTCTCTCACCTCCCTCCCCCACCCTTTTTTAGGTATATTTGTTCCTAGAACTTATCTAGTTTTGACAAAATACTCCTTTAAATCTGTATTGTTTTTCTAACGACTCCTATACGAACTTATTGACTTAGTGTCTATGCCTGACAGCCTGAGAATGCTGTGATATGGGGAATCGTTATTTCTGCATTATTGTTGGTTTCAAATATTTGCACATTGGATCCTGTAAATTTCAGGAGGGACCGTAAAATTTGATTTCATGTTCTTACTAAGGGACGTCTGGTATTCAAATGAGTCTGGCCTATCTAGACAAAATATGTATGAGATATATGGGTAAGAAAGTAAAATCTCCTTGACTTATGGGACTGAGATGATGTAATGTGATGTCTTCGTCACATTAGGGTTCGTGGCCTAGGACAAGACGGGGCCTTCAATCTCTGGTTACTTTAGTATCAACCACTAACACACCCCACTAACAGACACACCCAACACTCCCACACACGCCCGCACTCAAAGTTTTCATCTGCAAAAGTAAATTAGCACCTTCCTCAGAGTTCATGCATCTTAGAAAATTGAATCAGTCATTTCTGGATTTTTCTTTTTTAAATGAGAGATACACCGAACACCACAAAACTATAATGTATTTAGATAAATGTGTTTGTAATAACAGAGAGGTTCGTGATACCATCTCTCCAGTTTCCCATCAGCTCATCCTGCTTCTCTCCCACTCTGACACCCTTGCTTGTCCCTATTGTGTAAATTAAATTCCGCATGTCTTAGCTTGGGTCGGAACCCTCCCCCCAAACGGCCCCACCCCCACATACCTCCTGGGCCACCTCTTACATTCCAGCCAGACCTTCCAGGCAGGCCTGCCTGCAGCTCTTCTGAAAACGCAGCCCTGCGTTTTGCCTCCATTTTCTGCCTTCTGTCTCAAATGCCCCACCCTTCCATGTCACCTAAAGAAATCCTTCCTACAGGATTAAAAACTTTTAAAGTTTTTAAAAGATTGTGTTTGCGATGTGTAAAGCTTCTCCTTGTCTCTGGTGGGAAAAGAGGTTTTGTTGAATTACTGGGAGCTTTGCATATGGTCTCTTATCTAGTTTTCATAACATACCTATGAGATTTAAAAGATGAGAATGTGGCAAAAGGCAAATCACATGTCCAGGGTCACAAACATTGTTGGGCCCAAGCGGCACATTGCTGTCTGTAACTCTTTCCTCCCGGACTTGTAGATACTAATAACCCATTTCTCTGATGGGGTGACATTGTGAAAAGCCTATCCTGAACTCTCTGCCTGTACTGCCTACCTGCCCCCCCAGGGCACCTTTGGCTCTGGTGGACGAGTTGTTTGGAAGACAGTGTCTAGTTTTTAAGCTATAAAAACGAATGTTTTCTGCCTTCTTTGCAGCCTGACCTCGACATCCAGAAGACCTGATTGCTTTCATTAGTTGTTCTAGCTAAAAGAATTTTGCACCACTGAATAGGGAAAGTTAGAGTACTTTGTCATCATTGGGACTTAGAGGGAGAGAGGGTAAAGAATTTCAGACCCTGAAAATGCATTACTCAGGTTTATTACAGGCTACCTAAGAGTTGCCTTTTGTTGAATCTCTTAATCCTTTTGTTTTAATTTGTTAACTCTTAGGAAAAGACTATTGCTGGTTTTTTGCCTTCATGTCATGAAGAAAATTTATTCTTAAGTTTTTAAGAATTTTCCTGCTTGTTATGCTGTCTAGAAACTTGCCTTACTGAATTCCTTAAACCCTAGAGAAGGAAGAGTGCTGGGTTTACACCTGCTTGTCATAAAGAAAATTTGCTCTTGAGGTCTTAAGAAATTTAATGTAAGTAAGCCCTCAAATATTTGCCGTTGTAAGCGTGAAAGAATTGGTGACAAATGATAAACCTGGTTTGTTCTGTAGGGGGAGGAGGGTGGGTGCTGGTGGAAAGATTTATAAGAACAGTTTGAGGTTTAATGAAAACATAAAAGATTAGCTTTTTGGTCTGGATATCTGCCAGGATTCTAGTTCTTATAAGCCTAGATAACTTTGTGGGATAAGTCACAAGGAAAAAAAAGAAAAGAAAAGATCCTGTCTCCAATTTGCAGGGTTTCAGCTCAAAACTGAGAACTTCCAAACAGATTTGTGAAGTAGAACCTTTTTTGAATGATGTAGTAATAATTACTAATGTGTATACCACATTAATATGTATCAGCTCACTTAATTAACTAAATGAGGTCATCTGAATTACTCAGTACAGGATATAGTACTTAATTCTAAATAAATGTGCATTTCTTTAGCACTAATAATGATCCTTTGGCGTAGATTTCTAGTACCTACCTTTTGTAGCAAAAGGAACATACTTGGTTTAAGATCAACCAGTAAGAGGTTAGCTCTCCAGAATCCAGGTCTCCTGACTCCAAATTTGATGCTCCTTTTACAGTACCACAAAGCGTGAGTTAGGTACAGTCACCACCCCTGTTTCCTAGATATCACGAGTATGCTCTGCTGGCATGGAAAATTAGTGTGTTCAGAGAACTCCTGAGGTTTCTGGGAAATGTGCTCTCAGGTTTGGGTTGGCCAGGAACACTGGCAGCCTAGGGAACTCCTAACTCAATTCAGTTTAAATCCAGTGTTTGGGGAGGACCTTTAAAGAGACCGTGGGGGCCAACTGGAAGAGGCGAGTGGTAGATCGATTTAAGGAGACAATGGTACTTTTCTTAAAGGGGTGAAATTATGGGACTTCAAACCTTTTGAGGGCTAAGATGTGGCTGACATGTTGGACATCATCACCCCATCACGTGCTCTGGGCCCAGAAAGGGGTCTGTGCATAGCTCTGCTACTTCCTTCTCTGTTTTAGTCTCTTTCTGTGGCTTCCTAAAGCACCCTCCAGTAGCTGCCCCAGTTTCCCCATCTCCTAGCCCTAGATGAGAGCTCTCCATTTTTCAAAACTTTTGGGATTTGACTCCAGCTGACCTTCCCATCTCCAGTTCCCACTACTCCTCTGTTCCATGGCAGTTGTGATTTCCCAAACCTGGTCTGCATTTTCCTGCCCTTGAGGCCCTATGTTCTTGGTTGGTTCCACTGGGGATCATTTCGTGGATCAGGATCATTCCTTTGCAGTCCAGCTCAGATGCCACTTAATGCCACTTAATCCAAGCCAAAGGGTGGTGAGGTCAGAGTCACTGGTTGGATTGTTTTCCTATACGATTTAAAGTTTAAGCTTTTGGTCATTCTCCTGTAATTTTTACATGCTGCTTTTTTGTAATGGTTTGAATATTTGCCTCTTCAATTTCCCTGTATTTCATAAAGTCTGGGAGCCCAAAGACCAAAGTCTAACCATCTGTCTTATATACATAGCAACCCCCAAATGTTTGTTGAAAGAGTAACTAAATGAAGTTGATGAATTACCTTATCGAAATGGGTCTCAAACTGAGGCCCTCAAAATGAGTTCCTCACACCGGATCAGTATTACCTGGGAACTTGCTAGAAGTACAAATTATCAGGTTCCCACTTCTGATGTGAATCAAACTCTGGAGGTGGGGGTCCAGCAATAATTGTTTTTAACTAGCCTTCCAGGTGATTCTGATACATGGTTTGAGAAGCACTCCTTTATTTGATCTTTTCATATACTTGTTTCTTTGCCATTTGGGGTGGGGTGGGGGTGGGGTGGGGTGGGGAGGGGAGGGGAGTGGAGTCATCAGCCTACATGAGATGCTCCCAAATAGAAACAGTTATTATATCTTTTTCCTTACTGAAGAATGAAGAATGGGGAAAAAGTATGTTTTAGAACAACATTGCGTAATAGTGGAAAAGACGTTTTGCTAGTTAGGGATTGGCTTTCTCCTACTAAATAGACAAATCATTTTAATATCTGTAGGCTCCAGTCCCCTCATCTGCCAGACGAAGTTAATTATCGGTTCTGGCTCCCTCACTGAAATGCTGTGAGGGCCAATATAGAAAGAGATGTATGTTTCGGAAAAATGGCAATAAAAGTAAAATTCAGTAAGGCAGCTATTGGACTTACCCTTAAGAACAAAACCCCAGTAACTTGACATGGAGCCCAGCAACTTGGCAGCTGGAAAGGAGGTAGTTGGCACATATGGTCCTGTACTGAAATCCTGAAGATAGGGGCTGCTGTTTCCTGATCTGAATTACTGCCAGGTCACCTTCCAGCGCTCTGTTGAACAGCAAATGCCATAATGGATGAAATTTCCTTGAAAACGTCTGTTAACTTTAAAGTTATTAACTTTTATTAAATAGTAGTTGCTTTTTTCATAATTATATTCTTTTAAGAAAATAATATTTTCTTCTACATATAGGTGAGCTCTAAGAATTCCAGTGTTGTCTGTTACTAATAAATGTGGCACACCATGGTTGGTGACAGATCTTCACATTTTCAATAAACAACAGCTTCACAACCGTGCATTTCTTAACTTTGTGCACATTATCAAAATAAGCCAGGCAGATCTAGGCCATTTTTAGGTCTTGGTGTCTATTCTGTCTCTTATCTGACAAGTTTCTATCACCTCTGCTGCCCCAACTATGAGAAACTGTGTCAGAGGAAAATAAATGATGAGGGCATTGTAAGCATTTTCCTAAATTTGCTTCAGTATTCTTTGCTGAATTGGCTTAATTTAAAAATTGGCATTTGTTAAACCACTTTATGGGTGTGAAGGACCTACCATTTAACAGCTCAGTAGTTGGTCAATCATTTAAGTGAGTTTAGAGCAAGAAAGATCCTAAGAAACTGACTTTTAAAAAATGTAGTTCTCTTTTCTTTTTTTTTCTTAACTAATACATATTGATGACCTGCCTTTCAATGAGCACCAGTCCTCTGGCTAGAGAAGTGCAGGGCGCATTAGGAGGCGTGTGGGTAAGCGTATTACATCTCGGCTGCAAGTGGCGTCCAGGCTAGTGGACAAATAGAAGTCAGTGGTGAAGTAAACTTATTCTAGGCAACAGGTGAGGGACCAGGTGGGGGAGTTCAGTTAGGCCCAGGGTGGCGGGTGCTTGCAGTGCAGAGTGAGGGAAGGTAGTGGGAGAGGTTCAGAAAGAAAATAAATGGAAAGCTGGGGAAGGCATGGTCTCTTGAGGCAGGGGAAGGAATTTGGAAGTATGTCAGGCAGTGGGAGGGATTTTATATAGGAGAGTACCTTGTTCTGATCTTTTTCTCTTTTCATTCTAAAGAAAAGTCACTGACTCCTGAGAGGGAGAGGGTGGAGATCCTGAGGAGGTAGGAGACCATTTAGGAGGCTGATGAATTTGTTGGGCTGAGAAGTCTAGAAAAGTGTATATAGCTGCCTTGAACTTTGAACTGCAAGATACTTGAGAACCTTATTCCTCAGTGTGGCCTGCAGATGACCTGGGAGTTTGTTAGAAATGCCCCTCTCAGGCCCACTCCAACTGAACTGAGTCAGAACCTCATTTTAGCACAAGATCGCCAAGTAATTTGTGTGCACACTGGAGTTTGAGAAGCCCTGTCTTGGAAATAATCTTTCTCAACTTGCCCCCTTAACCTTACTATGAAGAGAGGAGGAGGTGGTCCCAGGAAGGTTATGATCTTTCTGAGATATAAAGTCCTTATATATGGACTTTTATATATAGTCCACGTTAGATGTAGGAGTGGTTTGTTTCTAAGTAAACACGGATCATTCTAACTATAAACATGTTCTTGAGTTTATGAGTGTGAAGTAGTTAAAGAAAGTTTAGTATTGTCCTAGAAGATTGCAGGGCTCTAAAGCATGGTTGGTTAATTCCTAGTAAACTTGGCTAGGATTTTCCTACTTGCTAAACCTGCAGTTCTAGAAGTTTGTGAGGTTAAAGAAAAACAGTTTCTTTTCCTTTACGCATTTGTTATTAAAGGAGAATTCGAAAAACACTCCAGGGCCAGTTCCTCTAAGTTCTTTGAGAATTTCAGCACCATGTCCCGGGAAGCAGAGGCTTACTCCATACCTGCTTTATGATTTAAACTTTTTTTTTTTTAATGGGCAGGCACTGGGAATCGAACCCGGGTCTCCGGCATGGCAGGCAAGAATTCTGCCACTGAGCCACCCCTTAAACCAGAAAAACCGAACACACACATACACTGCACTCCATCTTACAGTGATCTTATATTAAATGAATTTGTTGCTATTCTTTTAGTTGGTTAGAATTTGGTCTGGTTCCATGTGTATGAAAATTATTTATCTAGCAGTGCCTTCAGGTTTTGGTTTTAAACGTGGATTTGAAATATGGTAGATATCTGTTAACTTGATGAATGCTCATTTCCTCTAAGTCTGCAGGTGAAGCTTTAAAATTACTGGCTATTGATTAAGTAGGGGAAAAAGTACCTGCAGTAATCTGTTGGCTTGACATTTCTGTCCTTAGAAGAAGAAAGAAAAGGGGTGGGGGAGATAAATGACTTCTCTTCTTGATTGGCACTGCTCCAGAGCTTTGCTGCCCTAAGGTGAGTGGGTAATGAAAGCAGTAGCAGTCAGGAGGTGACTAAGATGGAGGATGTTTTTCTAAGGGTTGAAGGTCACCAACAGATGAAGTTAAACTTCTCACTGTTCCTGTGCATTACTCCAACTTTTAAAAAAATATATTTAAAAAATTTTAAAAATACATTAAAAATATATTTTATATATAAAAATATAGTATGACATCCTCAAAACATAAAAATGAAAGAATGATTCATTCATTTTTGAAATTTTACTTTTCACAAACTTTTGAAAAACAGTTGAAATTAACTTTTCAAGAACTATTGAATTTTAACTTTTCAATAGTTCTTAATCTATATGCACATATAATTTAATACTATTGTAGTCATCATATAGATTCCGTTTTGTCTTGGCCTTTTTACTTACCATTGTATCATAAGGTTTTCTTATTTAGTCGTTTTATGCCTCTTGCTAAATAGTACCAACTTGCTTTCTAGAGCAGGGCAATTTATTTACCCATCTAAGCCTGTTTACCCATCTGTGGGATGGGGACATGAGGCAGTGTTAACACAAATTCTACCTAAGATTGTTGTAAGAATTACTTGAGATTATCCATTTCAGCGGTGTTTGGCAAGAACTGGTATATAGCAAGAGCTCAGTAATCCATGCAGCCACTGTTTTTAAAGGTCCTAGATAAATGGCAAAGCAAGGCCCAGCAAGGGGGAGCCTTTTGAACTTGCATTGAGTGCCTTAACGCCACCCACACCCCTGAAACCTGTTCTGGGTGTGGTTTCCTTCAGCAGGTTACAAGAGTGTTCAGTTTGCCTGAAAATGCACCCAACCGAATCGCCCCCTTTTTATGTTCTCTAGAGAGAACACAAACTTAACAAGCAGCCGCTGGGGCCTGGTGACTTTTGATGTATAGGCCGAAGGTCCCCCCATGGTGGTGCCTCTCCCAATGTTACACAAAGCCTCTGGAGCAGTCACTGCTTGAAGTCACAGCCTCGAGCACTTTTGTCAGAGAGGATGACTGCAGCCAAATTTAATATGAACTGCCCTCCTGATTTATGTTGAATGCTTCTACTGTGTTTGCTTTTGAAAGGCCTTTTTTAGCCTTTCTCTCCCCCCTCAGCCTCATTTTCAAGAGGCACAGGACCTTTAAGTAGCAAATACAGTAATCACAGTCGCATGGAGACACAGGCTGGCCTATGCTTGTTTTCACAAAGACCTTGTGAAAGATCTGGCCTTATAGTCCCTTTTTTTGAATTTATTATTTTTTATAGTCCCTTTTTAATGCTGAAATGATGCAAGTGGAAAGTTAATTTGAGAACCACTGCGGCACGCTTTATTCATGAAGAATGTAAGCAAAACATTAAAAGTCTGGAGGCTCTGTTCTTCTCTGGTGGCAAGGAAATTACATCGTCTCTGTCATTATTATTTGGGTGAATTATTTTTTCCCCTCACTAACAATGCAATTGGGATGGAATTTTGGCGTGAGAATCTGTCATTTTAAGCGCAGACCAGGTGCAGGTGTGTGTTTTGCCTGAAACCCTTACATAATATCGTAGACGTTATTTTGATGGCATTGATGTGCACATGGTTACAACCAGTATGGTAGAAGACGAGACAGGCTCTTGGAATGTGGCCTTGGCATTTTGAATTAGATTTTTTTTTTTTTTCTTTAAGAGAAATTGTATAGGTCTATGTTAAAGTGTATGGAGTCTTTGAAGGTGTGTCTAGTCTATTTGAACTGTTCAATGCTAGGGAATTTCTGCAGATTGCTAGCTTGAATGTGTAATACTTGCGAGGTGAATGCAATTCTAGTGCAAAGTGTGTTTCTGGTGTTTGGAAGCAGTGCCCTGATTTCTGTTGAGGGAGACATTGATTCCTACAGAGGTTTAAAAGATTTGCTGTAAAAATTCAGTCTTGCAGTGGTAGAGTGAGATTATGCATTATCTTCAAACAACTGCGAAACAGATGAGGTCCCAGCTGCACAGGCTGCTAGAGAGTAGGTGGGGGTGGCCAGGGGAGCTCTAAAAGAAACATGATTCAGAACTGGGTGGTGGTGGTATGTGAGAAGGGATAGCAGAGGGTATGTTCAGCATTATCGTTAGTTTCAGAAACTAGAAGGTGGCTGAGAGCACATGGGTTGAGGATTCAGATAAGCCAGCATTGGAATCCTGGCTCCACCAGTGACCTCACCGAGCCTCATTTTCCCTATCTCTAAAAATGTGGGTAGAATACATATCCCTCAGAGTGGTTGTGAAAGATTACATTTTAGGCATAGTGCATTAATAGATGACCAACTCATCCTGGTTTGCACCAGACTTTTCTGGTTTTAGCAACGAAAGTTCCAAGTCCAAGGAATCTCCCTCAGTCTCAGGCAAACTGGGCAATTAGGATCACCCTAATTGTATATGAAGGTACCTATTACTGCATACCTGACACTGGTAAATATTTGTGAACTGCCAGGAGGGCAGTGTTTGTGTGCTTATCCTTGTATTCTTCCTGGTGCTTGGTGTATAAATAAATGTTTCATGAATAAAGGAATGAAAGAGTAAAATCTAAGCAGCAATATAAATGTCATTTGAAAGCAAGGTAGCTTATCTTCTTCCCTGTTGGCTCTTCTCCCCTGAAAAAAGAGGTGATAACACCAGCCACTTAATAATTGTGTTGAATGAAAGAATGACTCACTCATGATAATAATTTTATCTCTATCGATGTCGCCAAACTATTATTTCAAGAAGGGCTTAGACTGGGCAGTGCTCCCTGGTTCTAGTTTTTTGATGAAATGAAATTTTGATATGACCCTTGGGATACCCTGCCCTTCCTTCCTCCTTTGAAGCTCAGGCTTAGCAACTTCCCTCTTAGAGTCCCTGGTAATTCTGCAGGGTGCTGGGAGATTTGTTTAACTTTAGTGGGTTATAGAGGAGAGGACAGAGAAGCCCACAGTATTCAATAATTGGCGAGTCTAAAAGAGTTCCCTAAAGATTAATTAGATATAAAGTTGTGTCTTCTGGTTTTTCCCCCCTTTGAGTAGGATCGGGCAAGAATTGTTGGCCAGGAACAAGTTGAGGGGTTACTTTAATGTAGTCTAGTTACATAGCAAAAAAAAAAAAGGCAAAAGTGTGCCCTGTGAAACTGAAATCTCTTCTTCTAGGTGTGGTAACCATTCCCTTTTATATTGTTTGACTATAAAATGAACATGACTTTTCTAACTGAGAATGTGTCTTTGCTCGTGGTGATACAGCATGAGTAATGCTGTTGTGGAAGCCAGGCAGTTAAATCATACTCTGAGCAAATAGAGGCAGGGCCTCAGAAAGTTAGATACCAGATTAAGATGCATGCAACCTTGGACTTTTTAACTCAAGAAATATCTGGGAGAAAAACCAATTTTTCTGAAGAATTTCTTCCCAGCCATTGGCACTTCCCATTCCCCCTTTCCTCTGCAAATGTATATGATTTCTTTTTCTTCTGCAAATATATATGATTTCAATTTTGAGATGGGAGGTTATTTTTTCACTTAAAACACAAGGAAGCAATTTTTAAGTCATACTTATTCAGCAGCAGGCTTGACTGGGAGTTTTTGGCCATGGAACCACGCACTGCAGTCCTTGTCAGGGTAGTAAGTGCAAATGGCTCTTTTTTGGGGAAGGGAGAGGACAGGCTGGGCTTGAAGGAGAGCATTAGAGCTGTCATCTGCTGGGCCAAGGCCCCAGATGAAACACGGGTGGACAGCCCCCAAAGCGACTGCCTTTATTGGTGTTTGCCAAGTGTGTACGGGGAGTCAGATGGGAAGGTGGGCTGGGATCCCAGCTGATACGCATCTCAGCCATTGTTGTCATCAAATGATTCTGAAATGACCTTTCTTACCTCATTTTCCTATGAGCTCATAGTTGTCTGCACACATAAATTATGTCACTGATCCTGGCTCCCTCTTTGATAAGGGCAATTCTTCTGTTCAGTGTTTCCTGAAAGAGGAATGTGAAGCATAGGTCACACAGTGAGTCTGTGCTTGATTTGGGATCTTTTTTCTTTGTTTCCTCTGCCTCAGTGGGAATTCACAGTGTAGCTCATTTGCTAAGGTTCCTGTTGGACTAGGAGGCCAGATCGTTAGAATCATCGTGATTCTTGGAATGAGTCAACCCCTGTTGGATATTCTGCCTTATGGAGGGCGTCTGTTCTCAGCTCTTGGCTTAGGCACTGGGGCTGCAAGGGTGGTTGGGGAGTTCTCTCCCTATCCTTAAGGAACTCACAACCAATAAGAAAGACAGGAAGACAGGTGCAGTTTCTAAAATAGGATTTGAATGGGTGTATGCAAGGAAGGGCTTGCTCTTTGCACACCTGCAAAATGGAGCACTCCTGTCCTCCCTTCCCTGCCAGACTTGCTGCGGGAATCACTTGAAATGGTGTGTGTGAACCTACTATGAGAAATACAATTTCATAGCAAAATCAAAGATACTTTTGTAGGGGGAAACACATGGTGAGGAAGTCTTTGTTCTTGAGTCCACTCAACCGGTCTGAAGTCTGCTGGTGAAAGAAACAGAGACCTTTCCATTAACAGTAGCCAGCGTTTATTGAGCACTAATATACAAGACCCTGCAATATTTGCCATATCTATTCCCTTTGCGCTCACAAGAATGCTAGAGATAGGCACAGATGTTACCTCTGTTTACAGATGAGGAAACTGAGGTTTGAACAAGTTGTAACTTGTTCAGTACCAGACAGCAAGTGAGTTGGGGAGCTGGCATTCACCCTGGCTGTGGGTTCACAGAGCCCCAGCATTGAGCCATTACTCCCCATGCCTCTAGAGTCGTCTTCCTGGGAGGATTTAGGTGTGGTGGAGTTGGACGGGAGCAGGTGGACTGAGGTCTTGGAGCAGCAACCGTCACAGTTTCTTGAGTCTACTTTGAAGCAACTTCTTCCGCCCTAGCTACTCAGAAAGCATTCTCCTGAGTGGTGGTATAAATGATGAGGTTTGCTTCTTCCTGCCCCTGGAGGTCAGCTCTTCTCACCCAGGGTCAGAAAGTCCATTGCTTAAATCACTCTGTGCTTGCCCTCTGTTTATGATGGGTCATGCTTGTGTCAGCCACATGGTAAGCTGGTTATGCTGTGAGGGCCAGATCAGTGCAGTCTGGTTTGGAATTGGAAGTCACATGCTTCCTACTGCGCTGCTCATAAATCTACCAATGCCTGCGATGTAAAAATTAAACCACAAGTTTTTTTTCTCCCATATTGAAAGTGACTTTGTAAAACAAGTGCTTTGGGCTTTCCAGCTTGAACCAGATATGAACCAGGTACCTTCTTGAGCAGATCATTTATCCTTCCTGTGGTCCTGTGAGGTTAGGTGGTATCACATCTGCTTTGTGGATTGAGAAATCTGAGCATGAAAAAGGTGAAATGAGGTAGCTAGAGTCTCTTAGCCAGCAAATGGGTGACTGTGAAATTCTGCAGCAAGTGGTGGCCGTTTTCAACATATCTTTGAACTTTAAAGTATGTGCTCTTTTTTCTAATTAGGTAGAGACATATAACAAAGCATAGTGTACAGGTTGGTAGATTGTATTGATTTTAATTTTTGTTTTAAACCCAGAGCATTGTGTGCCTAATCATTCTCATTAAATTCAGCCGAATTCACGGGTGTTTAAATGCGTCGTGTTTAGCAGTGGGCATCCACACAGCAAAGCCTTGTAGGAGCATTCAGTGAAATCAAAGTGACCACAGTGTGGCAGTACCCTTTGTGTGTTAATCTGTATCAGATGATCTATAAAACTTTCTTACCAGGGAGGGTACTAAAACACAGATGCAAGTCACTTGTCCAAGGTCATTTCACCTCCATCACCAGCTGGGCACCTGATTCCCTGGACTGAGCCACAAATTGAGTGCACAGCTTAAAAAAGTTCTTAATAGCCGTTTCTGATATAGCTATTGATATTGATGAATAAATTCTTCAATTAAAAACTATGCAGTTTGCTAATTTGCTTATTGATATCGAGAGAGCATAATATTGGGGGATGGGTAATGCATCTACTTATCTTGAAGGACAAAACCCATGTGCGAATACAGTGTTTGATAAATGCAGTTAGATTTTGGAGGATGTCGTTTGAGCCATGTACAAACCTAAATTCAGGTGATATTGAGCCTTGGTGTAGTGTATGAGCCTCCTTTTGAACATAGAGACATGGATCTTGGACCCACTGCTAGTGACTGAGAGCTCTGAATTTTGTGCTGCTGGAGATGAAATACCCGCAGCTCATTCTCTGCTTTGATGCAGTGATTTGGTGACTCAGTGGCAGCCAGACTGCATGGCAGCTTGGCTTGAAGGGTATCAAGGACTCACTTGAATCTGTCCACAAGCCTCTGAACCAAAAGGAGGGGGAAAATGTGTTTACATACATTTTGAAGCTGGGTCCCAACATGCCTCTGTTTAGGCAGGCATGAGAACACTGTCTTCTGCCCTTTCTCCTGGAAGAGACAGGAATTACCCTGTAGCATAAAAGAGACATGTTTGGGTGGATGCTACTAGGATTGCTCTCAGAACTTGGTTTAGTTGAGATTACTGTAGCAGGGTTTAAAGGGAAAGGTGGGTGGTGGGGCCGGTCTGTGCTTTATCCCTGTCGCCGAGATCTGCCTCTCCTTTCTGCCACTGCTTTGGCTCAATGAATGACTGAAAGCTAGAACATCAAGGGGTGTATACAGGTTCAGGGAAATAGCTGCTGGCTTTCATTGTTGCTTCCATTTCTTTACTCTGTAGTTTTGTCAAGAGACGATTTTTTTAGAACTTGTCCTCGAAACTCAGCTGGTTAAACTTGGAAGCCGGTGGCTTATGATGTGGTCTAGCTGGTGCACTGTTGCACCCTGGCTGTTGGAATAGCATAGTTTGTGCTTCCTGATTAACCAAGAGTGATAGCTATGCATGATGGCAGGGTAGGTTTTTAGAACTTCTTTATAGCTCTGGGATCTCTGAAGGAGACATCAAATCCATCCTTCCGTTCAGTCAGCATTCTACAAGCAAATGGGTATCATGGTAAGCAGCTCACCAAAAACAAAGGTGTATGAGAGATAGGCACTGTCTCAAACTGCATTGTGAAAGGGAATACTAGGTAGAAAGTGGCAAGTGTTCTAAGACATGCAGATAACATTGCCTGATTGTGGGTTGTGAGAGAGGCTTCTTTGGAGGAGTGACATTTGAGCTATAGCTATGAGCAGGATTAGGCTATGAGATGGTGGGTGCTTGGGGGAGGGATGGGATATTACCAGAGAGAGCCATGAAATGATGGGGCATTTTGGGGGAATGGTTTATATACTTTTCCTCCATTTTAATCATTAATGCTTATTATTAGTAGTGGGAATGTTGTCTCTTTTTTGTTATCCAGTATGCAGCTAATGTTGGCACAGTCCAGGGAATCAGGTGCCCAGCTGGTGATAGAAGTGAAATGACCTTGGACAAGTGACTTGCATCTGTGTTTTAGTACCCTCCCTGGTAAGAAAGTTTTATAGATCATCTGATACAGATTAACACACAAAGGGTACTGCCACACTGTGGTCACTTTGATTTCACTGAATGCTCCTACAAGGCTTTGCTGTGTGGATGCCCACTGCTAAAAAAAAAACTGCAAGCATTTCTGGCTTCTGCTTTTTTGGGCTCACAATTAGTTCCCAAACTTGGGAAGGAAAGCAAAAGAAAAGGCATATATCCTAAAGCAGAGAGAGAAGGAAAGTTGATCCCTACCTAAACTCTAACTCAATAGTGGTGGTGGTAATAGATTTAGCAGCCAAAACTTACTGATACTTACCTGTGCAAGCACTCTTCTAAGTACTTTACGTGGAATTCATGTATTCCTCACAACATCCTTAAGAAATAAGTGCTAGTGTTATCACCACTTCAGAGATGAGGAAACCAAGGCACAGAAGGATGAGGTAACTTGGGACCCTTAACTAAAATTGGCAAGAGCTGAGGTTCTAACGCATGCAGTCTGGAGGTGAACTCTGAGTTCTTAACTGCTTTGCTGTTCTTCCCTAGCATTTACCACATGATGATTGAGGTCTGTGCTTTTGGAGGTTTCAGAATAACAGTTTCGTTAGGACCTGGGAGGCTTTGATTTGGTGAAAGTAATTGCTGAGAGGTGGAAATTCCTGATCCTATTCCAACTATAAAGGATTTGCTGCGACTTTTGCTGTAAATGGGTAGCATGGTAATGAAGGGCATGGTAAATGCACTGTAAGATTGAGTCTTGCCTAATCTCTGAAGACTTTATTTCCTTTGCTTGATGGTGGTTGGCTTTGGTGATTCTGGCAAAATAAGAGGGATTCAGCTGACACTTCAGTCTTTCTTTGATTTTCTTTTTTTTTTTTCCAATGGCACAAATTATCTGACCCCATATTGCAGACTTATCTTTTCTAGCTCTAGTAGTATTGAGTTTTTATAGCTCAAACATATTGGTTTTGGGGGTGGGGTTTTGTTGTCATTGTATTGCTCCTAGAAATTATTTGTAAGGCATCTTTGAAAACCTAGAATAAAGGATCCCTAGTGTTGAAATAGTAATGTGGAGTTAAAAGTATGGTGTTCACTCCTGAGGCATTGACTAATCAAATGAAACCGTGGAACAATTTTCTCTGGTCATAGAATTACCTAGGAACATGGAGCTGGGCCAAAAGAACCATGTTTTAAGTTCAGGTTTTTGGAGTCTGCTGATTTTTCTTGACTTTAAACATTTTCAGCTGCTGGCATATTTGTTGGCGTATTCAGGTCGACTTTGTTCTATGATGTCCATGTGTGAATAAAGTAGATAATCCCTATTTTTGGTTTGGTTGCTGCTGCCAAGTTTAAGCGAAGACTTCCAGCTGCTTTTTGCATTTTTTTTTTTTTTGGACCACCTTTTGAGTTTTCTTATAGCAGGTATAAAAATAAGAGGGGCACTAGTTCATCCTTTCTGTTATGCCCCAAAACCACAAACTTTGTTCTGTTTGCTATGCATTGGCAGCAAACTATGCATTGCAGGTTATTTACAATATGTATTGTTTATATGTTTATATCCGACCTACCTCCAAAAAATGATTTGACTAAACCCAGGCAAGTGTCTCTTGATGATCATAATTTTGTGATAATTGTGCTGCTCGGAGAGTCTGGAATCACAAGACTCATCATAGGATTTTTGGAGTTGGTGAATGCTGAGTTTTATTCTTAGGTCTTTCTGTCTGGAAACATGTGAATAACTTTCTTAGTAAGTCCTAACATGGCTAGAATGAAGGGTGCCAAGTCACTTGCATCCTATGTCTGTTTTTCCCGAGAAATTTTCTTTGGAAGCTGCTGTAGAGAAACCTTGCATGAGTTCCTCTGCTATACACTTCCATTTTGTTCTGCTTTGAGAATAAAGCTTATCTTACCGGCTTTATTTAGTTCAGATGATCTCCTTTACCCTTATTTTGAAATGTAGGATACTTAAAACATTGAAGGTGCTGTAATAAGTACGTAGTCTGACTTGATTATTACTGTCCATTCAACACGGGTGTAAGGATGTCGCCCCAAGGAGAAATAATACAGTTCCAGGTTATCAGTTGTGGCTGTCCTGCAGCACCCTGAGGAGTGAAACATTCAAAGGTAAACGAACGAATGAATCACCCCATCCCCCACCCCCCCAGAACTCCAAGAAATTTTCTGAGTTTTCTTTTTGGACCCATTTTTTGACATTGATTCTGTCGAGATGACAACCAATGTGCAGTCATTATATGGATAAGCCATATAATATCATTTCTGAAAATACCTAAACTCTATATTTCACGCTTACCTGTTGGGATTGTAGCACCCAGTGAGGGAAGTGTCATCTCTGTATAGTAGGATCAGTACAGTGAGAAAGAAGATCTAGGGTGGGTGCTAATACCAAAACTGTGGCCGAGAACAGGTTCTCCCTTAGCTGGGGCGGGGCCGAAGATTGGGTCCTTCCAGGCAGTCAAGCATTGCTGTTTGGTGCTGCTTGGGAATTGGGAGGCTGTATCTGCTGTGCGGAGATCTGAAAAGTACCTTTGTGTGTCCTAATAAAGGCTGTCTATTGACCTTTGGGTTTAGGCGTAATGTAAGTCTTAGAGAATTGGTGGCACTGTAGAAACCGGTTTTAGCCAATGCATTAAGACTAGAATGACCGTATTGTTTGTCAGGTCACTCAAGAAAGTACAGTGTGACTGAGAGATCCTAAAACTGCAGAAGTAAATAGCCTTCAGCCTTTAACCGTATTTACTTTGGAAAGACGCTATAAACCCAAATCTCTATGCTGAATTCAAATGAGTGTTGCCTGTCTCTTTTCCTTGGGTAAAAGCTGCTGATGAGAAGCTGCTCTGTGGTAGCGTTAGGACAAACCTTTATGACCTTCTTTATGTAAATAATTAGCAGGTGGATATTTTCATTTATGTTAAAGCCATATACAAAAGAGAGGCCAGGACTGGTTCTGACAGCCTCTTGCCCTATGAGGAAGGAAGCCAACTCTGAAAAAGCTCAATCTTCCAAATGGTCAGGACAGAACCCTAGAATGTCCTGTTTGTGACAGTGACGGCTGCAAGGCTGTTTTACTCTGGGCTGGCTTTACTGTGACCTAATGAGTAGATTTTGTTGTTTCTTTCTCGTGTGTTGAATGGAGGAGGTTAAAAGGTAGAACTGTATGCTTTGAGCAATCCAACAGCATTTAGCGGCTTCTGGCCTGTTTGGGCACCTGTTGTTTTTTTATGCTCATGCTAGAAAAGCAGATTTACCCATGTTATTGAAAAAAAAAACCAATTTGAAGCACAGGACTTGTGTGAACAAATCTGTAGTATTACCATGTTCTAGTTTGCTAGCTGCCAGAGTGCAATATACCAGAAACAGAATGACTTTTAAAAAGGGGAATTTAATAAGTTGCTAGTTCACAGTTCTAAGGCTGAGAAAATGTCCCAAATAAAACAAGTCTATAGAAATGTCCAATCAAAGGCACCCAGAGAAAGATACCTTGGTTCAAGAAGGCCGATAAAGTTCAGGGTTTCTCTCTCAAGTGAGAAGGCACATGGCGAACACAGTCAGGGCTTCTCTCTCATCTGGAAGGGCACGTGGCTAGCCTGGCGTCATCTGCTAGCTTTCTCTCCTGGCTTCCGGTTTCATGAAGCTCCCCAGGAGGCGCTTTCCTTCGTAGTTTCCAAAGGTTGCTGGCTGGTTCTCTCTGCTTCTTGCGGCTATGTCATTCTTCTCTGCTCTCTCTAAATCTCCCATTCTCCAAAATGTTTCCTCTTTTATAGGACTCCAGAAACTTATCAAGACATACCCAAATGGTGGGGACACTTCTTCCCTAATCCAATTTAACAACCACTCTTGATCAGGTTACATCTCCAGGGAGATGATCTAATTACAGATTCTAACATATGCAGTATTATTATTCTGCCTTTACGAAATGGGATTTTGATCAAAACATGGCTTTTCTAGGGTCCATACATCCTTTCAAACCAGCACATACCATCAGCTCCTTATTTGTGTGTGTGTGTGGGGGGACATTAAAATCCTAATATATTTGGATTTTCACTCTTTAACAGCAAAAAAAAAACTTCCCTCCTGTATTGTTTCTTGACAGAATGAGAAACGTGTTGTTGTTAAACTAGTTAATTCCAAAAAGATTTGGGTTCTTACTGAGCACTTCCGAAAGTTCACACTTTAAGAAAACTGTCCCAGGCCTGAGCTGATAACAAGGGTAAAGACTTCTTCCCTCATCCATGCGCCTTCCTCCTCACGCTGATTAGCCAGCTGCTGAAGGTCTCATTAAACTCCATTAATCTTGAGCATCTGCCTATAGGAACTGCCTCTAGTTAAAAAGAAGAAACTAGTCTAAACATTTTTGTTGCTGCTGCTAATTACCCCAAGCTATACTTTGTATTAATTAATTGCCCAGCTTGACTCCAGATCTGAATGGGGACCTGCCCCTGTGCCAGGCGGCAGGCCTTTCACTGCCCGGGCTGTGGGCGTGGCTTGGTGCGTGGGCTGCTGTAATTATCAGGGCCATGTGCCCGGTGGCTGTGGGACCAAACCAGAGGAAAACACACCTGGAAGTCTGGTTATATGTAACCTTGACTGGTTGAAAAGTCTTCAGTCGATACAAATGCATTCTTTTCTTTTTTCTTACTTATTTTTGAAATGGACTCACATTTAAAGTTTTTTTCATCTGTCTGATAAAACATGTGATGGCAAAGCAATTAGAAAGCTGTTTTTCATAACTCATTGGGTCCAGAATCTCAGAAGGAATTTAATGGTGGTTAGGATGGGAGAGAGTGACTGATGTTTCTGAGTTGTGGCTAAAGGAGACTCTTTTTTTTTTTTGGCATCGGCAGGCTCTGGGAATTGAATCTGGGTCTCTGGCATGGCAGGCACTGAGCCACTGTTGCACCACCCCTAAAGGAGACTCTTGAAAAGGAAAATGTAAATCTTGGGATTGAATTGGTGTCCACTGAGATCACAGGCTCCTTTGTGGTGTGATGCAACTTGGATTAAGTTCCTCTCAGGCATCAAGAAGGGGAGACAGCACCTCCCTGCCTTGATGGAACTTGAAGAGAGATGGGATTTTAAAAAGCAATTTTTTTTAAAACTGTTAAACAGTTTGAAGTTTAACTATTAAACAGCTCCTGGTTTAGAAATTCCAAGAATTAAGGTTGCAGGATTCCGGCTGTCTGTAGGTGGGGAAAAAACTTACTCATCGTTCATCTCAGTTGCAACATCAAGGCCCTTGCCAGTGCAGAAATTGCGTTTAGAGAAGTGGGGGCTGCAGAATCAGACCTTGGTTCAAATTCCTGGGACTGTGGCTTGCTTTGTGACTATGGACAAGTCACTTAACTTCTTAAATCTTAGTTTGCTCTTATGCAAAATACCTTTGATGATAAGGGTACCCAATGTATATGGTGGTTGTGAGAGTTAACCGAGTTTTAGTGCAGTGTTTAGAGCAGCGCCCAGCTCTAGAAAGGTGCTGAAAAAAACCGTGGCTGTGTTTGTGGGGCAGGAGATGGTGACTTCATTCCCCCATTGTTTAAGATCAGTGTCCATGCTTGCCCAGTTGTGTAGCTGAAGTACTGGTAAATCAGCCCCAGTGGGCTCTGATCTTATCTCTGTGGCTGATTGGTGATGTCACCTGGACTCAAACCTCATCTGTGACACTTTCACCCCTTGATCTCTTAACTCACTTATGGTCAGTTAGTCCCACCTGTTTGTTCCCACAGAACTTCGTTCCACTCCTTTGTTACCTATTACCTTGCAGTATAATTATCTGTTGATAAGGCCATCTATCATTAAACTGTAAAATCCTCCTGTGCCTATTTCCCATATTTTTTATATTTCCCATAGCCTAGTACAGCAATTTAAAAAACTTGTGGGAAATGGAATTCATTTCCCCCCCAGATGAAATGTTAGGTGGAACCCCAGTAAATAAAGGGTATAAAAGGAGAGTTTTTTGTTTTTTAACCTAATTGCAGGTGCAGGCGGTACTGGGTCTCTTTTTGCATCCCTTGCTGGGATGATGGCTTGAAAACTGTTCCCCCTAGTATCTTAATATTTCTTCAATGTCACTTCTTTTTTTTATGCCCTCAGTGTCCCTGTCTATTAATATTTGTTTGCCTTATTATGTTTAAAAATGTTGTATAAGATTTATAGGAATTAAATACTGATTTAGTGTTCTCCAGATGAAAGACATGAAAATTCAGGGTGGTGTTTTATTTATTTTAGAGTACTCTTTGAAGACAGCATTTCACAAGTGACCTTTTGTGGTACCTTGGGAGAATTTGTTCTCCTCCAGTGTATGCCCTTTTTGCTGTTACTCATCAATCTCAGACCCATTAGTGAACTCAGTTCTCTTGTATCAGGTGAAAATGAATTGTTTTCTCCTCAAATGGAAACACACTTTCAATTTTTCAAAATTGGTATGTACTCATTTTAAAACAACAACAACAACTTGCAGATATATAGAAGTGGAAATGCCTCCTATTTCTGGTTCTACTCCCTAGAGATAATTAGCTTGGAAAATATCCTTCTGTACTTTGTATGTACTAATATTTAAAAATAAATATTCATAGGTCGTACTGTATATACTGGTCACAGTATATCACAGCTGTCTTCCTAGGCCTGTTTACTGCAGAGTTCCCTTACCTTTTTAAATGTATACTTGCTATTCTTTAAAATGAATGTACTGTATTTTAATTAGTTAAACTAATATACACTTAGTTGTTTCTAATCTTTTCTTTTTTCTTTTTTGTTGTGAAAAATACCATATATACAAAAACAGTAAATTTCAAAGCATACCGCAACGTGTTGCTATTCTTTTTTTAAATTGTTTTTGAAAAATCTGCAGTGAGCATCCTGTATATCTTTGTGTGCTTGCACAGTATTTCTAAAAAGTGTATGTAGGTGTGGTTGATAGATCAGAGAGAATACACATTTTAAGTTTTGATATTACCCACTTACCCTCCCATCAGTCTTATGTGTCTGTTTCTCCACACTTTCAGTAACTGAAATGATTTGTTTTTCCAAGTCCAGGGAGTCAGGTTATAGTTTATTTGAACCTGCTGTTAGTCCTGAAAGTGGAGCTTCTGCTCTCTGCACCTCAGCAGACTATCAATAAGCCTCTAGCCCTTTCTACCCATATCCAAGATTATTAATATCTTTATAGAGGCTATTGAGGAGGAACAGCCGTGATCTTCATTAAACAATAAAATGTCCCTGAAGATCAAATCAGCTCGAGCCTAGAGCCATAGGCACCCCGGGCTGTATCTAGGTAACTAGCAGTAACGCTCGGGTTGGTTTACCCCCACCTCCAGCAAACTGGCAGAACTACAGAAAACCAGGTCCCCACACCTGTCGGAAGCCCCCGCCTTTACAGAGTGGGAGATGAAGCCTTGCTTATCGGGAGGGGAGGGAGGGGTGGCTGGCAGGTGGGTGCCCGCTGGGGGATGTGTTATAAAGATCTGCATTCTGTTTTGTGGGATATGACTTGCAGTTAGGTTAAGCAAAACTGTGCAACAGGTTTAAGTTTCCAAAACAAATAGAACAACAGAAAAACTGATCTCCCATTTATGCCTTCTTTGTTGCTGGCTTTTTCATTTGAAAAAAATTAAGGCCGATAACCATCTGTAAGCTAAGAAAATTCAGAATGTGGTCTCTATAGAACCGGGCTTGAAGCTTTGATTAGTGTCCCTACTACAAAAAAAAAATTGGTTTTGACTTAAAAATAAAAGAAGACACTAGTATAAACTGTTATCTGTCCTGCCCTCTTTAATTAGTATGAGGAGCCTGTGGTCCCACCACACACCTGTCTCCCAGGTCATTACAGGGGCATCAATCTGCGGTATTTCCTTCCTCCCGTTTTTATGACCTCCTCTATTAAAGCAAGGCGGTGTACCTTGTGTACTTACAGAACCTGCCCGCCAAAACTCCGGCTTTGAAAGAAATCTTGTGTGACCATTTATGATGTGAGTGAGGTTGAGGAAAGCCACAAAGGAAGTGAGCTGAATTGTTTTTCAGTCTTTCCCCCTGTGTGTAATAACTTTCTCTTTTTAATTTTAAGATACCATAAAAATAACTGAATGGTAGCTGAGTTTGTGTGTATCAATTTTCTAGTGCTGTGATTCTCAAGGAGTTGAAAACTGCCCTGAATCCCTTAAGAAGAGAACTCATTGGTTTTAGGTGGCCCTCCTAACCAGTTCTTAAATCAGTCATTGCTTATTGGTTGATGGATTAACCCAGGATATAAAAAAATGACAGGCGGCCATAATGACTGAATGCTGGACACCAGTATGTACAGCATTTGCTGATCTGCATGGGATAATTTTCCAGACAGTGAAGTAGTTGGCTAAGTTAAATATATAATTGTGGATTGGGTCAGAGCCTGTCATGCAGTAAATTACTTCCTGAATGGTGAATGCTCTGTGAGAAGTCAAATTTTGGGTCAACGCACTGGAATATTTCTTAGAAAATAATGCCAAGCTCTGAAATTCCTTAGTTCAGTAGGGGGAGCTTTACAAAATTTTACAATTTTGTTTTTTTAATCTTGTCACAATCGCTATACTTATTCCTGAAATCCAAGTATAGTTTGGACACCGCTTTCCTCCAACACTCTTGATGCTTGTGGCTTGTTGTATACGCACCTGTTGTTGTGGGGATGGGCATAGAAGTGGAGGCAGTCTTACTGCTGTTTCGCTTACTGGTTACCACTAGTTAGACTCTTGATCGTTTCTATAGTGGGTCATGGTCACTGACAAAAAGGGCCTTAGCTAACTAATTTGTAATATGCTCTAGAACAAAAGCCAATCGTAAAATTATTGTGTGTTTATGTTTATTTGCTTTCTTCTTAAATAGGGCTTTTTTCCTAATTAAGTGGAACCTTGTCATCATTCTATATTTCTAAGTGATAGCTCAGCAACATTGTGGCTTTCTTTATTCCAAAATGCAAATCCTTTGCAGATTAAATTATCCACATAACTTTATATGGAGAGCGTCAGTGATATCTTTGATGGGGGCTCCCATAATTAATTCATTCAGTAAACGATTATTTTAGTAAATGCTGTACTGTCCATGAAAAGCGGACGGCTTTGGGGTGGCTTTTTGGTCTTTGAGGTCCACCTCCTTCTTATCTGTCTCCCTCTAGTTAAGAGAGTTCCTCGGATTTTAGTTGTTTGGGACTCGATGAATGACAGTTACCTTTGAGATTCTTCTTTAAAACCAAGAACTACCAGAAACTGTCATGAGTGGCTGGAACTGGTCTTCTTACTAACAGCATCTGCCTCTCCGAGCATCTGCAAAAGCATGAAGGTAAAGCTGTAACCTCATATCTTGAAAGTCTAACAACAGTGTGATTCAAGTGTGTGCAGGAGAGCTCTGTTTTTCCTCCTTGCGTTGTTGGCCTTAATTCTTTTTACTCTAAAAAAATCTGGAAAGCTGGAGAAGATCGAAAATCATAAGCAAGAGTTGTGGTACACACTGTTTGATTTTTATTATACTAGTTTAGATCAGCTATGTAGTCCACAGAAGAGCGTGGCTACCATTTGTGCCAGTGCATGAAAAAAGAAACAAGAAAAATCCTATTTAAGAAGAAAGCAAATGAATGTAAACAAAATAATTTTACAATTGGCTTTTGTTCTAAATTCTCTCTCAATACCTTCACTTAATCCCAGACCTCCTACAATAAAAGCCTTCTTTAATCCTTGAAAATGAAGGACAGGATTTTCTCTTTACCAGTTGAATTTGTATACCACATGGTAGATTTGTTTAGAATATAATATCTACTGCTGCTTTAGTTCCTACTTAGGAAAAAATAATATCACACAAACCCACACATCACAAACTACCTTCTTGAAGTCCTGTCTTTAGTGTATACCTGTTACAGTTGTTACCCTTTTAAAAATTCTCTCCTGGTTAGTTTGTGTTTGTTAGCAACTTGCCCTAGAAGTTTAATAATTAAAGATGTGGATCTGTTTAGTTCAAACCCTTTTCCATCTTTGAAAGCTGTAACGAGTTGCCCTCAGTCCTCCTTGGACTTGCTCTCTTTGTTGTACTCCTCCAGGAAGGAGGAGAGAGGAGAGACAATGGCTAAAGGAGTGTCCATCACGGTGAAAACAGGCGCCAGATGAACACACAGAGCGTGTGAGCAGTCGGGGAAGGTGGCCTCCAGCTGCTTGACCCTTTGTTGTACTTGAAACGTGCAGGTGTGCAGCGGGGCTCACCATAGTTTTTCTGTTCTACAGCTGGGGCTAGCACACTGTTAATCCTGCATCAGGGTAACCAGATAAATACTCCTCAACAGGAGAGGGGAGGAGTCCCCCACCCCAAGTTCACGCCCCGACTGACTGGACATGTGGGAAGAACCCTAGTAACTTATTTACCTGTAAACATCCAGGGCTACTGAATGTCAACCTGGCTACATATCGAACAGTGATATTTAAAATGGTATCCAGTATGGTGTCTTATCCACACCAAGCACTCAGTGCATATTTGCTAAGCCAGTTTCGATTTGAAAATTTAATCTAACAAATGGGATGTAGGAAATGGTATTTTTAAATGTTTTAACATGGGATCGGCAAGCCTTTTCTGTGAATGAACAAATAGTAACTACTTTAGGGTTTGCCAGCCCTGTAGGGTCACTCTGGCATATTCTTCTTCTTGTTTTTTTTTTTTTTTTTTTGTTTGTTTGTTTTTTTAAACAGTGGTGTTTAAAAATGTGAAAACATTTCTTGGCTCCTAGGCTGTACAGAAACAGGTGGCAGACCAAAGGCTGCTAATCTCTGTATTTTAAGTCATGATGGGATTGACCTGAGATGGATGGATGTGGCTTTTCCTGTTGTTTTGTAGGTGGTCATGTCTTGTTTTCTTCAGGCAGTGTGTGTGTCAGGGGTGTATGTGTGTGTGAGAGTGGGGCTTTGGGATTCATTAAGGGCCAAGTAGATGTAGGGGGTTCTAATTCTGGATATGCTTTTACTAGCACTGTGCCCTTGGGTACATCACTGAAACCTGTTCGTGCCTCTGTTTCCTAACAGTTTGTAATTGTTAAACAAATTAAAAGTTTGTGAGGGTCTTAACAGCATCCTGTGGTGCTAGGAGCTCACTTGGACACATTTCCTCCTGGGCCTGACTGATTCTGGCTCCAGGTTTGGGCCGTTTCCTGCTGGATTGATTACCCTGTAGATGTGGAGAGTAGCAGATTCTCAGACTCAGGTCTGGGCTATCTGAAGGCAATTTTGGAATGTGCCATTTTCAGGATGTTACAATGGAAAGTGGCTGAGTATTTCTTCATCAGGTCCTGATACTTCTTTCGAGCATTTACTTCTCCTGCCTGTTTATGTCATTTTACACTACTGTGATTTCACCCTGGCTCTCCCCTTCACTCTGGGTTTGGGAGTTAGTGGTGTTATTCTGGCTTTTTGCTTTCAGAGTTAGCTTCTGCCATTGCCTCGGCCTTTCCCAGAGTCTTGGCATTTTGTGGGTTGTGACTTGCAAGGGTTCATCCATGAAGGTAGTAGTGATGAGAGGGAGGCAGGAACCTGGCCTTGGGTGTGCTGTAGGTCTCTGAAGTGTTCCATTGCGAGGTCTGGATTTCCATGCTAGTAGAATTGGGGCTCCCCAGAAGAAAGGGTTCCCTAACTTCCAGACAGGTACTGCTTGGCTCATGTGAACCATGGGTACAAGGTTATATAGTGTGCATAGTTGACTTCATAGTCTATATATTAGAGTGTAAGAATTAACAGACGGTTGGATTTGCTACACATGCATTTAGAACAGATGTTTATGTGTTTTGCCCGTGAAACTGGTTAAACTGTTGGAAAAAATACTTGAACTCGAGTTCTATTTATATACTAACCAACAAACATGAATTAAAGGCACCCAGACCAATCCATCACAGGGAAGCCTTCATTCAAAAGATTAGTTTCCTTCCTCTTGCTGCCTCAAGATAACAGTTTGATTCTCTATTATCAATACAGCCAGTTGCCCGTTTCCGGTTTCCTGCTCTGTGTATTTTGTATGTTGCTTATGGGAAATGGTTTATTTTTTCAAGCTAAGGCACATACGGGCTCCACCCTATTGTATTCTTTTGTTATAAATTAGAATTCTTTTTGTTTTCCTAAACAACTCAAGAAGTCAGCTTTCATGGTTAAATTGTTAAAAGCACTACAGATTTCATTCTCGTGACAGTTGGCCTGTTTGAATCATGTGAAAACAATATGATCACACCCTTGGTCTGTTTGTAGCTCCATTCTACTAAACAGGTATGTGGTGGCACTTGTCCCAAAGCAAAGCAAAATAAGTGACAACAGAAAATAAATTGCAGACTTTTAGGTTGTCTCTGGACCCCTTTTAATCTGAAAGACTATGCCGCACAAATTGCATTTTTATCATTTAACAGACTTTGAAGAACAGCTGTAAGAGAAAGTTCAGGTGTGAAAGATTTTTAGTGCCATGCAGTGATAACATTTAACTACTTAGGGCCCTGTCTATGTGGTTTGAATTTCTCTGTCAGCATTATCAGCACAACCACCAGCAGCAGGAGATTTATTGAGAGCCTATTTCTTAGCCTTCGGAGATTTGCTGATTCATTCAGCAAATATTTGTTGTACTCCCACTCTTTCCCAGGCATGTGCTCAGGCTCCAGATACGTGTAGAATTGGGTATTTGCCTTGGAACCAGTTATTGGCTAGTTGAATGTATGCTAGTTTGGAACTGTTATACCCCGGGAAAAGCCCATGTTCTTGTAATCCATTCCTCTGGGTGCAGACCTGTTGTGGGTGGGACCTTTTCTGGTAAGATTACTTCAATTGAGATGTGTCTCACTCCATTCAAGGTGGGTCCTTAATCCTTTTATTGGCATAAAGGACAGAGAAAGCTGAGAGACAAAACCATGAGACTTAGAAGGACGAAAACCCAGAGAAGTTTGGAGAGAGCTTAGAAAGAGAAAAGCCAGGAGAAGCAAGCAAGGACCTACAGAAGTTGAGAGAGGCGCTGAAGCCAGAATCTGAAAGCAATGAAACTAGGAGACAAAGACCAGCAGATGCTGGCCATGTGCCTTGCTATCTGGCAGAGATGTCCCAGATGCTAGTGACCTTTCTTCAGAGAAGGTATCTTCCTGTTGATGCCTTAACTCTAGGACATTTTCATGGCCTTAGAATTGTAAATTTGTAAACTAATAAATCCCCATTGTAAAAACCATAATAAATCCCGTTGTAAAAAACAACCCATTTCTGGTATATTGCATTTCAGCAGCTTTAGCAAATCCAAACAAAGGGATAGGACACAGGATACATAATGAAAAGATAAGAGACCACATCCCATTAAAGGACAAGTATGGACGTACTGCTGGCCCAATAGGAGAAGGCCTCTTGAAGGAGCGTATCTTTGCCTGGGTCGTAAAAGAACAGCTGAAGAAGAGAAAGTGCCTTTTAGGTTAGGAGAAAAGTGTTCACAAAGTGGGAGAAATGAATGTACAAGTAAGAGTTGAGAGCACAAGAAGACATGCCACAGAAGGCATGTTGGGGAATTCCCAGAGGAACTAAGAGCTCGTGCCTTAAAAGAGGTTGCTTGGAACCTCAAATTCCAGATGCAGAGAGTTGGACTGTTGTGTGGATGAGTGAAGTCCATTGAAGGTTTTGGTACAGTGGGATAACTTTGGAAAAACCACCATTCAGGAAAGATGCTGTGTACTGCCCATGTTCCAAGTGGATGAGAATGGAGACACAGGCAAACAGCAGGGGGGCTTATATTGTTGGAGAAGAGGGCCTGAAATCATCCTAATTGTGGTCAGCTTTTTCTTCCAAAGACATACAAATGCATTGTCCAAATTATTCCCTTGGCGACTGTTTTAGTTTGAAAGCTGCTGAAATGTAATATACCAGAAACAGAGCAGCTTTTTAAAAGGGCAATTTATTAAGTTGCAAGTTTACACTTGTAAGGCTGTGAAAATGTCCAAATTGAGGCACCAACAAGAGGTTGGTTACCTTCACTCAAGAAAGGCTGATGAAGTTTGGGGTTTCTCTGTCAGCTGGGAGGGCAAATGGCCACATCTCCTAGCTTTGTCTCCTGGCTTCTTGTTTCATATGACGCTCCCCTGGGGGCATTTCCCTTCTTCATCTCCAAAGATCCCTCCCTGACTGTGTGGATTCTGTTGGCACTTGGTTTTTTCCAAAATGATTCCCTCTTAAAAGACTCCAGTAAGCAACCCCACCTTGAATGGGTAGAGACACATCTCCTTGGAAACCGTCTAATCAAAAGTTACTCACCCACAGTTGGGTGGGTCATGTCTCCATGAAAACATGTAAAAAGTTCCCACCCAGCAATATTGAATGAGAATTAAAGAACATGGCTTTTCTGGGGTACACATCACATTCAAACCAGCATAGCAACTGATTCTATACTTGTTAATGGCTGGACTTGAAGTTCATTGAGGGCAGACACCTTATCTTAGACATAGAGTTTTAAATACAGTGTGCATTTTATAAATTTGGTACTTATTAATAGTCTCAGTTTCAGATTTGTCCTTACTCAGCTAACCACATGATTTAAACAGCCAGTGTGGGGATATGTACCTTGGATGATGCTTCATTATCTCCTTTGTCTTCTCAGTGGCCAGCCTTGCTCTTTCTTTACTGTCCACGCCTAACTACACGAGGCAAAAATTGCAAATGATCGCCAGCTCTTACTTAGGGTAGGATGTTACCTTGGTACAGTTGAAGTACCTGATAGAAAATATTCCTGGGTTATATAACTGCATGTTCAGAGTACTTGAAAAGTAGAAAGATTTGCTGTCTTAAGCAAGGTATAAATTCAGTCGGGTGGGGAGGAGAATATACAGGGTCATTTGACAGTTCCTGTTTCTGTATTTCCTCTTTTTTCTATCTAGAGATATTCCCTGCCTTCAGGTCTTCCATCATCTCTGGCTCTGGCCCCTTTCTATAGCCAGAGCTGTGGCATACGATGAATGTGCTTGTGTCTGGCACTCCGTACAGAGAGTACTGGGGAAAGATGCTATATAATCTTTTCCATAACATAATGCCCTTCTATTCATCAATGCTATTCCTATATTCTGTAACTTGACTCATGTTAACAGTATTCCAGCTATAGCATGTTCTCTGGTATAAATAAATATTGAAGCACTACAGCCTCCCAATATTGATAATAGTCATTCCCTGTATGAGTCGGGATTCTCTAGGGAAACAGAACCAAGTAGATATCTGTAAATAAAAGTGTCTCACACAACTGTGGGGATGCGTGAGTCCAAAGGCAAGGCCACAGGCTGACAGCTTTGATGAAGGTCTTCGATGAATTCTACAGGAGAGGCTAGCTGGCTGAAGCAGAGAAGGAGGTTCTCTCTTCTGACTTCTCCTTTAAGCCTTCAGCTTGATTAGATTAAAAGTCACTAGTTGTGGAAGACGCTCATCTTGGCCGAAAGCAGATACAATCAGCTGTGGATGCAGTCAATGTGCTGATGACTTAACAAACCAGCCGCAAAATGTCCTTGCGGTAATAGGCCAGTGCTTGCTTGACCAGACAACTGAGCACCATTTCCTGGCCAAGCTGACATATGAACCCAACCATAACATTCCCTAAAGAGGAAAGCAGTAGATTACGTTCCTCCCATACCCTTTTCTAAGAAACCTTATGAAATTGTCAGATTATTCATCAAAAACCGAAAACATGAGACAGCAAATTTAACACCCGGAGGAGAAGGTATGGCCATGCCGCATAACTTAACTTCACTGAGCCTTGGGCTTTCCTGCAGATCACTGCTGTGTGTCCTCACCTCCCTGACAGAGTAGCTCATGGATCTAGTGAAGATTACTGGTTCTTTTTGTCCCTTATTGCTTGGTTCCCCACTCCCCGCTTCCACTCTCTGCCTGAACTGCTTAGAGCCACTGCACGTCAAGTCCCAGGTTGTATGGGTAGGTAGGTGTGTGATGTCTAAGCCTCTAAGAGGTGATGGTATCCTCCCTCTGAGTACCACATTGTACCTTGACAGAGAAGGATGGTGAGGAATGTTCAAACCGAAGAGAAGACTGTCCTCAAACACAAAGGCTTCTATGTGGAAGAGTCCTGTTCTCTGTAGCTCTGAAGGTCAAGCAGCTGAGAAGGCCATGGAGAGACAGATTTTCCGTGGAGAGAGCACCTTCCCAGATTGGAACCACTCAGTGATAGAGCAGATCCTTTCAGAAAAATCAGGACCAGGGTTAGGATGGCGAGAGGATGAGTGGTTTTGAATCTTGTATTGTTAAAACATGTTTTTCTTTGATGTCAAGCTAAAGGCCGTATTGAGAATCCTGGCCTGCAGCCAGCCTTCCTGGAGGGTTTCTAGCTCCTTCCTTGGGGGGTTGTTGTAAGTGTTGTAAAGCACTTTAGCTCATCATTGCCTGGGACATAGTAAGTGCACAATAAAAGCTATTACTATTTTAATAGAAAAGAAAGAGCAACCCCTTTTTTTTCTGTGTAACTATTTAACACCCTCCTCTGCCTGTTCATGTACAGAGTTTCCCCCCTTTCTAAGATTTTTAAATAGCTTGCCCAGGTGTTGTAGAGGAATTTTTTTGCTTTTGAATGAAAGTCAAGATGAGTTCTAAAGGCTTTCTCAGCCTTGGATTCCATGATTCAGTTATCCATGCACTCATGCTGGGAATTCCACACTGGGTTGAATGGATGAGAATTCTTTGCTAGGGAAAGGAAGAGGGAACCTGTTTGGAGAGGGAACCAATTTAATGAGCAGTTGCCCAGTAAATGAATATAATATATGTGGAGGTGGGAGGGGGTGGGCAGTGCAAACACAGGGAGCAGGGGGATGAAGGTGCTGGGTTTGGGGTAGGACTGGTGGGATGCAGCCCATGAGAGCATCAGGCTTAGCTCCCTCAAGGCCTTGGGGCTGGGGGGAGAGTGCGACACACACATGGTTTGACTTGATAACAGTAACACGGGTCCTGAAAAGGCAAAAGGAAAATGAAATAGTGTGGGGACAGAAATCCCTATTGTCACACTGACACAGACGGGCCTTGCCAGGAGGTGGCACACCCCTGTGGAATGGGTGGGCCTGAAGGCAAGGAATCCCTGCTGCCATTGAACCGACATGTAAACCATCAGGACTAGAAAGCCTGTGGTGTGGGCAGAGGCACCTGTGAGTGAATGGCACCGGATGTCCCTCTCCAGCGAGTGTTTCTGAGATGCTGTGGACACCTGCCCCAACTGATTTAAGCCCAGACTGTCTCAGCAGGGGTTACTCAGTCCTGGAGGCACTGTGGGCGTTTGGGGACAAATAATTCTTTGTTGGCCTGTGCCCCATAGGATGTTCCACAGCATCCCTTGTCTGTTTCCTCTGGGTGCCAGAAGTGCCTCACCCCTAGTTGTGAAAATAAAAAATGTCTCCAGATGTTGCCAAATGTGTCCGGGGGGGGATTGATTTCCTCTGGCCCCGGTTGAAGACCACCGGTCTCATAGCCAAATCAATGTGGAGCTGGCAAGGACTCCTTATCATATCCTCACAGTTGCCTCGTGCCGGTAGAACTGCAAGTCTGTGCGCGCCCCTCTGCTTCTCCTGTCACTCCCTGCACAGCCCAGGGCCGGCTGCTTCAGTGTGAGCCGCTACCTGTCTCCTGCCCCTCGGGCATCTGGCCTGGCAATTGGCATTGCAGGGGTGAGGCCACTGAGCCTTCCCAGGAAGGGTGGAACAAAGGGTGCGTCCCCAAGGACAGTCTCTCATCCTCACGAGGCTGCTGGGTAGACTTTTTCCCCTCCCTTTCCCTCCTTCCGCCTTCAGAAGTGTTTGTTGTTCACCAAGTGCTCCATTGTAGGATTGTGGGAGGCCAGGCCAACCCGACTGAGTTCGTGTCTCTCTGTTGGGCCCATTTCCTGCCCTTCATGTGTCCTGGGGGTGTTGATTCAGTCTGGTGCCTGGTCAGGCTCTTGCTGCCTTTTCCGGACAGTGGGGTGAGCCTGAGAACTTAGGCCCTACGTGAGTTTTCTGGCACTCTTAGGCTGGCTGTGTGGGGCGTAAGGAGAGAAGACAAGAAAGCAAACTCTTCTTTCCTCTTTTTTAAAAACTAATCCTTCTCTCCTTTGTTTCTCCCATTTTCCTTGAGTTTCTGAGGACCCAGGAGCCCCAGAGAGCCCAGTTTGCACAGCTCCTCAGGCTCAGTGCTGTCTGCTCCCAGGCATGACCTTTGTGTAGGCGTGACTGCTCTTCATGGGTAGAAGGGCTGACATTAAGCTTTACCGCCAGGACCGGATGCTGTGGGAGTATGCTTACTGTCTTTTGAAGCACATTCTTGGAATTTCCTAGTAAAGGAACCTGTGAACTCCCTGCCCAGAACCCTAAAGAAGCTGGGGTGTTTCTTAAGTGTGAGAGTCATCTAAAGGAGTGACAGCTGGCTGAGGAAGACTTGTGCTCATTTATTTAGAAACACCTTAATCCAAGCAGGTTTTCATTTTGATCTTCTTCACTTGATAGGCTGGGTGTGGTTGTGTCTTTGAGTCCCAGACCCTTTAGTAACGGCCTAGGATATGGTTCATTGAGGGCTTTATTACAGACAGTTTTCAGCTCCGGCGTAGCACATAAAGGATATTAGAATCTTTTAAAAAATGGGTTGATTCCAAGTACAGTTGACCTGTGAGCTGTAGCTGCTTTGTCAGGTCCATCTATGAAATGTACCCAGCAGAAGCTCAGTGTAGCTGTGTATTTAGCTCGACCTGTTCTTTCAGAACAGCCAAACTTAGGCCAAAAAGTACAGCTGCCTGTGTCACTGTTGTAAAGTTACCATCCATCATTATGATTGTGCCATTAATAATGCATGTAATTTTTCTGCGTGACCTGTCATGATGCTCTTAATGCAGCTGCTTTTTCAGTTTGCACCGTGCCCCTTCCTTCCTTTTTCTCATTCCCATGATGCTATCCCTTTTTTAAAAATTGAGGTGAAATTCATATAACATAAAATTAATAATTTTAAACAACTCATTGGCTCCTAGTATGTGCAGTGTTGTGCAGCCATCACCTCTGTCTCCTTCCAGAACATTTTTTTGAACATTTTCATCACTGCAAAAGGAAACCCCATGCCCGTGAAGTAGTGGCCACCAAATCCCTCCTTCCTACAGTGTCTGGTGACTGCCAGTCTGTGTTCTTTCTCAATCCTGCCCTTTTTGATCCTCATTTTTTGTCTGTTTTTGGTTGGCCTTTGTCTCAGAGGAAAGGCCCCTCTTTCCCTCGGGAAGGATTTTCCTTCAGGGAAGGTTGAGAGGAGCTGCTGACTACAGCAGGTGGCTGGGCATCTTGGCAGGTGTGCCAACTGCCTCGGCCGCCAGGTTGCTGGCAGTAAAGGATCACCTAGTATCATCTCCCCCTTGCTGCCTCCCCAAGCTGGGTTGTTGGAGACCTCTGCAAAGCATTCCAGTCACACCTCCCCAGGCTGCTTGCTGTCCTTCTGGCCAGGCTGGGACCCCAGTGCCTCCAGGCCACCAGGCACAAGCCCTATCTGCAGAAGTAGCCTTTTAGTTGTCATTTGTTAGCTTCGAAGTACAGAAAGAATTTTTGCTCCTTTTACTGTGTAAATTCATGAGTAAATACTTTCTTGGTTTGGGTTTGCCCTGGAAGGTATTACCAGGTCTTGGGTTCTTTGGATGCAAAGTCATATTGATGGACCTGGAAGTGGGGGAAGTAACTGACTGTTTTGGTTTACTAAAGCTGCTGGAATACTCTGTACCAGAAATGGATTGGCTTTTTCAGTGGAGATTTATTAACTTACACTTTACAGTTCTAAGGCTGTGAAAATATCCAAATTAAGGCATCAAGAGGAAGATACCTTAAGACAGGCTGCTGGCATCCTAGGTTCCTCTGTCAGATAGCACAGCACATAGCCAGCATCTGTTGATCCTTCACTCCTGGGTTTTGTTGCTTTCAGCTCCTGGTTCCAGTGGCCTCCTCTCTGAACTTCTGTGGGTCCTTTCTTAGCATTTCCTGGACTTTTCTAGGTCCGCCCCAAACTTCTCCAAGTGTTTCTCTGAGCTCTCTGGGCTTTTTCTCTCCTTTATCTTCTCATAAAGGACTCCAGTGAAATGAGATTTCAATTCACATCTCATTTGAAGTAACCTAACCCGGAGGTCCCCCACACAACAAACAGTTCTGCACCCACATGAATGGATTTAAAGCATGGCCTTTCCTGGGATTCACAACAGCTCCAGATGAGCACACTGACCAAGGGGTTTCTTTAGAGAGCAGAATCAGGGCATATTGGTGGGTGGGTCAAGAGCACGTTCTGTGGATCTCCGTTGAAGGTCTTTAGCAGCTCACATGTAGAACATTTTGCAGAGGCAAGAAGATTGGAAGCCTATTGTATGGGACATGAAGGGCCAGTTCTGAACAGGTATGTCTAGAGTTTTATCTTTCATATTGGATAGAACGTGATCACTGAGGCTCGAAAATCTAATACTGTTTCCTGGATGACTCTAATGGAGTAGTTACCGTATTCTAGATCATAGACCAGCAGTTGCCTTTCACAGAGTGGTGGAAGACTGGACATGAACAGTTGTTCACTCGTTTATAGAAGAGGATACTGAATTCCAGAGTCTCTGCAAGTTTTTGGCCAGACCTGGGCCCAGGCTCCTGTTTTCCTGATGCCCAATCCGTTTAAACCCTACCGTGTTGCCTGCCATTTTCACAATTGTTGACTACGTGTGCTTGAGCAGGTGAAAGGGTCACTGCAGATCAAGGTCATGAGTAAATGTATCCTGTCAGGTTGCGTTTGGTGCCTAACCCATTGTATGTGGGAGATTCAGTCCCTTGTAGTCTCCTGAGCTTTCTACCCCACATCCTCTCTTATACTGTGTGCTTCTTCTCCCAGACTCACCTTATGAAGGGATGATTGCAGTAACGTATACTCTAGAAACTTGACTGGTCCCCTCGTGTCCTGTTGGGTAGGATAGCACAGAAGCTCTCTAGAGATCAGCATCCTGCTGTTGCTTTAGCAGAGATGGGAGGAAATGACCAAAGGGTAAGCTTTGATGTATAAGTTCCCATGCTCTCCCAGAGATGACTGTTTAAGAAATGCTAAGTAGAGGCTTCCTTAGAGTTCAGATTTGCTTTTCTTCCCTTGGCCCTGGGGTCTTTTGCTAGACCCTCCGGCATATTCCTGCTGCTGCTGGTGCTGTGGCTGGTGGTGATTTAGTAAGCTCTCCTCTGCTTGCAGATGAGCGAGAAGCTGTGCAGAAGAAGACCTTCACCAAGTGGGTCAATTCCCACCTCGCCCGTGTGTCCTGCCGGATCACAGACCTATACACTGACCTTCGGGATGGACGGATGCTCATCAAGCTGCTGGAGGTCCTCTCTGGAGAGAGACTGGTAAGTGGGGATGCTCTGAGGTGTCTGGCACTGGGGTGGGAAAACAGTTTTGGAAAAGTCAAGTGTGGACTGGTCTGTAAATTAATGATTGATATTTTCAAGAAATGGAATGTTGATGAGTGAGGTGAGCAAGCCTCCTGGACTGTGACGAAGATGCCTCGTTCGTGGTTTGTGAGGTTACTGTCTGGGATCAGAAAAATGTTGGCTCATGCTTCCTGTTAAAACAGGGCATGTTGCTGGAAATGGAAGGGTCAGGCTTGAGCGTGTGCTCCAAGGTGAGCTAGTATCCCATGAGATCATGGAATGATTTCTGAATTTGATTCTCTGGAATACCTGAGTTGTTGTTTTAAGGTGGCAGAAATTGAATTCAGTTGTCTCAGATATGTGTTGGTTTCTCCTTTGCGTGTTTTTTATTCTGGGGGTTGAAGGAGAGAGTGGTGTTTTCTCATCTCCTTGGGAACAGAGCTTCTAATGAATTCACCATGCGTTTACGGGCAGGGAAATTGTCAGCCTGTAGTGAAGATTTTATCCCCATCTTATTTTGCGGAGCCACTGTGGCAGTCTCTGATGTGATTTTTGTTTATGCACCTTAAAACCAGAGAAGCGTAAACCAGTCACTGTAAATGAACTAACAGGTTTTGTCTTGCCTTGGTTTGAAAATGGATGCTGTCCTCACGAGAGCAAATGTAGTTCCATAGGTGGTGGCAGGCCGAGCCAAGAGCTGACGCCCCAGGGATAGAAAGCCCCACATCTGTAGTGACGTCATCAGGAAGATATGATGCTGGCGGCTGGCAGGGCTGCCAGAAAGCCTTATTTTTAACTCGATCTCCACCCTAGCTTGACGGCCACTGTGTCTGCCTTTATGCAGACCAATGCACACACCTCTGACCACAGGCAAGGGGTTGGGGTTGCCCCCTGCCCTGTTAACCCACAGACAGAATTGCTTCTTTGAGCCTGGATAAAAACAGGAGTCGGGATTTTCTCTCTCCTGGATGCTTTGACCAGGAATTGAAGGATAATGACGCTCCATCTGGTCCCAAGTGAGCATCATTTACACTCTGTTCCCTGAGTGTCTGCAGGTCTTGTTTCCACATTTTCTGTGAGAGTTTACGGGTCAAACAAGACCAACAAGTAAATAAAGATCACTCCTGCTCAAAACTTCGATGGCTGCTGCAAAGGTGATTTGTGGGTTGGGAGTGAAGGAAATGGGTACAAATAGGAAGGGTGAGTGAGGTAGTTATTTATTGCATTTTGGGGTTTTCTGAAAGCGAATCTTAAGCGCGTAGGCTAGAATTATTGTAATAAGCAGTTTTAAATAGTTTTTGTAACCAGATATATTTTCCTACTGCTCAACCTTTTTTTTCCCCTCACCCTCCCTCCTCTTAACTTTTAACCTGGTGTGATTGTTTATTGATTTTGAGGGGGGAATGATGTTTTGAAAGTAGCTTAAAAATCATTCAGGGTCACATGGATAGAAATTAGTTTGAACATTTATTTTTGTTCCAGTAGGGTCCAGTCTTTCTAGGCCTTAGGGAGTAAATTGTTTACCTTTTGAATGCCCGTAATTTCTTATACCCAGAGACTGTGTCTTTGATAATATCCACCTATTAAATAGGATCAGGCCCATCGCCCTTTATTCTGAACAGGGTAACAAAAATATTAATGGGGAGGAAGAAGCAACCAGCAAATTATAATTCTTAGTTGGGTGTGAACCCGTTCCACTTCTCTTATTTGCTATGAGCAGTAAATTTTTTGGCGGCAACCCAAAGACCTTGGAGAGTAGAGATGGAGAGAAATGTAGAATGGTTGCCATTTCCAACCTTTTAGGCAGTCAGTGTCAGAAATTTGTTAGGCGGTGACACAGCACTTTATAAAACCCTGAGTTCCTTAACTTCTTTTATTATCCATTCCTCACAGCCATCCCTAATTATAGGTTGGGCAGTCTGGTTAATCTTCTTATTCCAAAAATAAGGATATAGTCCGTAGAGCGAGCCAAAGCTCATGTTCATTTGGACTAGAGATTTTCAGCCTCTTTGGCCCTGTGGTTTGACTTGTGGAACTTTCTGGACGGGACACAAACCATACTCTGCCCTTGGCTGCCAAGGCTTCTGGGCCTCAAGTTAGAGACCCCCCCTCCTCCCACCGCTGGAGACCTTCTCCTGCCCCAAAGGGTTCCTTGCATTTTCAGATTCTGAAACTAATGAGGTGGTTAGGTCTTCCAGGCCTGGGTAGATTAATGCCCGCAGCTAAATGCATGTCATCGGATAACACTCCGTCAGCACTGGGCTTTCTGCACCAGTGACCCAAAACCCTGGTAAGGTAAACATTTGCCCTCTATCTGCAACCAGGCCTGGTTGGCATTTTAGCCCCAGCACTTACCCCCAGCTTGGCAGTGGGTAGCAGATGAACATTTGAGGGACTGGATCATAGCAAATTTACTTTATCAATACATTCTTGCAGCTAGCTCATCCCTCTCGTTTTATAGAGGAGGAAATGTGTGATATTTATTTATTTATTTATTTTTGCTGAGTGAAGTAGAAAGAAACTTTGTTCCTTTCATGATTCACACAATTCTAACCCAACCCCTGGATTTTGATCCAGTTAAATTTGTGCACAGTTTTTGTTTGTTTTTTAATTTTTATTTTTTGTCTTCTGACAACATTTTTAAATGTCAAGAATCAAGAAAAAATTCTGAACAGAATCCCATTAGAAGAACATGACAACAACAAAACCCACCCCCCCTCCCCTAAAAAGTCAGCCTAAAAAGAGCCACAGTTAAGCAGGATCATGCAGGCGTTCGGTAGACATTTGCATTATTAAGGAACTTGATTTTGATCTACAGGGGCACATCCAAAGGCAGCCCTCCCCATCTTCAGTCCTGGCCTGGGCAGGCTCTATATCTAGAAGTACCCTCTCTGCCTCAGCCATGTCCAACAGACAAAGCAAAGAGAAAGCAGTGGGCCCAGCCAGGCAGCTGCTGCTCACTGGGATTGGACTAATGAGAAAGACAACCATTCCTTTCTCATACCTTATTCTGAAAAACTATGGACTGTAACTCTTTTTAAAGGACTCACTTTACAATTCCCTACTGAATATAGACCTACCTTTTACTTTAAGATCAAACTAGCAGGTGACAGTGTGAGCACAAAACCTGTACCGCTCACTTTCCAAGTGAGTCCAGACTCCCGGCTCAGAGCAGTGCATGCGCCCGGGGGTGAACATGGTTGGCACCGCAGCACTGGCTTTGGGAGGGAAGGGAGTCCTTGGCACAAAACCTCCCGCCTGAACTTTGCTGGTGGAGTTGAGCTCACAGACCGTAACGCAGGTGTCTGCCTTGCCCTTGCCAGGCTGGGCCCCCAGCCTCTGACCCAGAGAGGATGAGATTTTCTGAACACCTCTACCCTCCTCCCAGCTCCCTGTCATTTCTAATCCTCACAGATGTCCCTAGTGTGGAGTTGCCCCACAGTGTGCCGTGGGAAGCCAGGCTCGGGGCAGACAGACTGTCAGCAGAAGACCGCTTTATTACTTACGTAGCACCAAGGGGGTGAGATCCCGTCGTGGCTGGTCTCCCAGGGAATCCAGACTGCTCAGGTTGGTCTGGGTAGGTGGCATGTGTATTGACCACCCTGGGGGAAGGGGGCCCGGCCACTGAGAGTTCTGTTGTGATTAGCAGCTGGGGCTGCCTGTTCCTGTTTTCTTGGGTTTAATGTCTGGCTGGGCCTTTTCACTAGACTTTATATCTTCCCCAGTTGTAGAAAAAGGTCGTCTCCCAACAGAAGACTAGGCAGGGGCCTGGGGCGGGTAGGTGAGGGCTAGGAGGTGGGCACGAGCCTGCGTCTATAATTTCCCAAGCACCTGGGTTTTACTTATCTGTTATTTCAAAAAAAGGTTTTTGCCACCATTAATTCCCAAACAGGCTGAACTAAGTGGGGAAGATGAGTTTACCTGGAGAAGTGTTAAGCCCTAAATCCCACGTTGAACTACTCTGAGTGAGTTTTTCATAAAGCCTTTGTTAGCAGAACCATACTGGCATGTATGGTTGTTGAAACAGGGTTGTATGGCCTGGCTAGAGGACCCAGCCGGTTTTTGTTTTTTGTTTTTTTTTTTTTAACAATATTGTTTGTATGGGAGAATTTATATATTCTAAACAACTGGCCACAGAAGAACTCCCCTGTTGGATTGGAGTCTAACTGCACAAATGCAGAAAGAGAAATAATAGTAATAGGTACCTCAACTAGTGTACTGAATGGCCCCAAAGCCCAAGAGTTCATCGAGAAACTTTATTGGGGGGCGGGGAGGGTATGGTTTAATACCTGGAGAATATTGGAGTGGAGTATCTGCTGTGTGAGAAAGAGTTTGTGTGAAAACTCCGAGTTGGGACTAAGTGCCGATGTTTAGGGGTGAGCATTGGGGCCCGGTGTAGGGAAAACATCCCGACAAAACTGAAGGAGTTGTTTTTTTGGAAGGAACAGTAACTTCAGTATATAAGGTTTTTACTGTTCCCAGAGTCCTCTCCCATATATCTCATTTAGTTCTCATAGTCTAAGGAAATCGGAAACTTATGTATTCCTATTTAAAAAAAAAGTTGGCAGTGACCTGTCCAAGACCAGTAAGTATCCTGACAGAACTTGCACTCCAGCCCACCTTCACTTCTCTTGGTCCCTCCTTTCCCACTGAGAGGTTGTTCTCAGGGAGGGGGTGCCAGCTGTGGCGGAGTTAGGCGGGAGTTAATGGAGCACACGCCAAGTTGTTCTCTGATGAACTGTGACTGGGGGAGAGTCACTAGTAATGCATCTGGAAACTGAAGTTTGATATATAGGTAGGAGTTTGGGAACTTACTGTGGCATGAGTTTGGCTGTGTATCATATTAGAGAAAATTTTGGAACTAGTACATCCCATTCTACCTCCTACACTAAGTAGAGGCATTTTTTGTGTGTGCCTCGAAACAAATCTATTTTATTAAAAGACAAAAACATAAGCAAGTGTCTGCACTGGTGTACTGAGACCAATCCGTGTCTCTTCTCTAGGTCCTCTGTCCCAAACAAGAGGTGAGCAGGCTCTTGAAGGTTCAGCTTGCCTGCCAGCGAGTCTTCTGCCCTGCACCACAGACATAGATTGTTATTTTAGAGCTGGAAGTTATTTGGCTCGTCAGCCTCTCCCAGTCCCTGGGGCTGGTGTTCTGCCCACCCTGCCAGTACCACAGCACTTGGACATTTGTGCCTCGAGGCAGCTTCAGTGTTACTTTGGGCATCTGTGAGGGGAGGGCGTTTATTACTAAGGTAGAACAGAGTAGCCCAACTCCCCAGTGGTCTCCCAACATATCTCCTGCCAGGAATCCCCCCGTATGTCTTCCCCTCCTGTTCAGAGAGGCCAAATGGGCTTCAGGACGTGTTTGTTTTCTCTTTTCCATCCCTAGGCTTTGACGAAGCTCCTGCCCCTGTGTTTATGCCATAGCATGGCAAATCCTGAGTTTAACTGGCCCAAGCTCAAGGCTGGTATGGGCAGTCGGGGCAGAGCTAGGGTCCTGGGACGGACTGTCCACTCCCCAGTTCCTCGCCTAGGACCTTGGGTTCAGGAGGATGAATTTACCCGGGGGCAGGGCACTGGCTGCTTTCAAAAGTAATTAGAATTTTGTGGTCAGGTCCTAGAGGTGGTGGGTGGGCCTGGTAACTCCTGCTCCTCCTTGCAGTCAGAAGGAAGATGGATCTGGAGTGAGGCCCACGATAGAGATGTGGTTGGAAAAGATCTGGGACTGGAAAGGGACAAGGGGACCTTGGGAAGGGGAAACAGGAAGAGCGCCTGCAAAACACAGGAACACAGACTGTGCTGTGGGAGAAGGGAAGCGAGCTAAAATGATTGGAAAGAAGGGTCAGTAAAAATAGGCATTTCCTCAGAGGAACTGCCTCCCTGCCATGAAGTCACCCCTGATCCTGAGTCACATGTTAGCCTGGTATCGATCCCTGTTCCTGCACTAATGGCATTTCAAACGATTCCATCAGGAGTGACATGCGAGACAGAATTGCACATGTTGCCGGGGAAACTGACCTGGTCACCCTAGGAATTTGACGATAATTAATGGCGGCAAGACAGGGAAAACGCGCCTTTTCTTGGCAGAATTAGCCACTCTTAAGGCGAGGCTTAAGTGTTTGTTCCTGAGACATGCACCCCTCCCCCTAGTCCATTGTGTTTGGTTTTCTCCATTGTTATCTCTTCTTCCTTTTGAGAGGATGAAATTTAGTGGTATAAAAATAGCCCTTTTTTAAAAAGGAAAGCCATCGCCCACATGGGAACAGCGCCTCTTTCCTTTCACTTGGAAATGAGTACCACTCTTCCTCACTTAGTCTGGGTAAGGAAAGCGAGCTCTGTCCATGCATATGCATACCGTGGGTTGTTTAATCTCTCTGAGCCAAAGTGTTCATGAGTAAAGTGACTACAGTAACACAGGATTATTGTGAGGATTAAATGTGATTAAAAAAAAACACAAACCACCTAGGAGAGAGGTTAACATATGCAATAGGTACTTAATAATGGCAACTAAGAATTTTTAGATCTTGGGAGCTGTGCCCTTTATGTTAAAATATATTTCAGTGTATAGTTGTGCAAGATCATTTAACAACTCTTAAGATCATTTTCCTTTTATTGTTGCTTCTTAAAATTTTCCCGGGTACTATGCCTTAAAACATTTTAGAAGTCCCCTGTGAAGTCAATAGGACACAAGACAAGTTAGTATACTTGAGTTTTAGTCTTGATTCTTGCTTCTTCTCAAAAGTCATTTTACTTCACCATACCTTGTTTTTCCTTTTGGTTCAAAAAGCGTTAATAATCCACTCAAGAAAGGTGACCCTTAGTTGAGATGATATATAGGGAGTATTTTGAAAAAATATAAAGATGGTATTAGGAGTTGATGGAGCAGATCTTCTAATAACTTCTGCACAATAGTTCACTTAGTTTGTCACTAGCTACACAAAAGTAATAATAATCTTTCTTTAAAATAATCTCCGTAAATCATGCTTATCAGACTTGTTTCCCAGTCAGTGTTAAGGTACAGAGTTCTTACCATGTTTAGAAGCCCAAAGATTTGAGATTTGGGTATTTCTCACCTCTTCTTCTTTATCCTGTTCCACCTCCACTCCTGGGGACGCCACCAGCCACATTTTTTCTCTACTGTCTTTTATTTTCTCTCCTGTCCAGAATTTAATATGGATTGTCCGTCTTAGAAGGTGGTTATTGTTATCACTGTACTTGGGCACCTCGTCTTCTGGTTTTAATTTTTCTTTTCAGTTGATGAGTCTGTGCTATTTCTAGGCAGTTTGAAAGCTAAATGGCCTAAGGAGATGGAGGGGTCCAGTCCCTTTTTTGTTTTAAGTAGAATTTGGGGGAGGGAGATATTTGGTATCACATTCTGGTAGACACTGTGAGTTTGAGAACGCCATAATAATTAGTTTACAATTATGTAGCATCTTTATGAGATAGGTATTAATACTGTCACCGTTATAAATAAACGGTGATTTGCCAGTGGCAAATAAGGCAGTGATTTGCCAGAAAGTGGAGAAATTATAACTCGCACGTGGCATTTTAACATAAGAATCGTTATCGTCACCAAACTGCTTGATAAAAGAATATCATATAGGTATGGACTGCTTATACTTTGACATTTTAAAAACTATAAAGGCAAAGAGCAGTAGGTAAATTAAAAAAGAAAAAACAAAAAACTTGAGAAAGGGCCAGGGTTTCACACCCTCCGCCCCCCCTTTTTTTTTAATACATGAGCAGGCACCAGGAATCGAACCCAGGTCTCTGACATGGCAGGCGAGAACTCTGCCACTGCACCACCATTGCCCACCTTCCCTTTTTATTTTTTATTCTTTCAAATTTTTGTTGGATTTTGAAGTAAATGCAAAACTTTTTTTTCCTGACAGGTTTTCCATTTCCATTTTCCCCCTTCAGTTATCTCCGTTTATTAAATTTTATTCCTGCAGCTTTTGGAAAATTGGTGTTTTGTTTGTTTAACCATTTGAAGGAGCCTGGTCATTTGCCAAAGGAGATTTAGCTGCCATTTTTCCTGCTGTTCCTCCCTTTTCCTCATGCTCAGATGTTTTTGGTGGTTGTGGTTTGCTGGGTGCTTGATCTTGTCTGGGTCTGCCTTGAGCCACCTCCAGCTCCTCTGGCATGGCCAGCCAGCGTCAGCAGGGGCTCCCTGGCAGGTGACATTAGACGTCTTCAACCCAAGGGAAAGTGTTGAGACCCCTGTCACCACCCCCACGGACCCCGTTTCATGTGGAAACACACACCACAATCCTGAGATTTGTAGAGACAGAATAGAGGCTTGGAATACCCCATACATGTTTCCTGTTTACGGGGAGGAGCCGTTTTTCTGCTACATTCATTTGCATGTCAGTCAGTCTGAACGAGTGATTGTGAGATAAAATCTGGAAGAATGGTGGTTATACCTGCTGGAGCCTGGGAGATATCAGCACCCCCCCCCCCCCCCATCTATTCCTCTGCCTCCTCCTTAGCTCCCTCCAGTTCCACACTGCTTTCCTCCATCCCCCATTTAGGGACTCGCTTTTTCTGCCCACTTGAGAGTAGACTTCTGAGAATGTCTGCTGCTGCTAGAAGAATGCTTCTGTCCTCGTTGCTCTGGCGTTCTTTATGATTGAAATGGCACACACAGGTGTGCATGTGTCTCAGCAGTCAGGTGCACACTCATCACAAAGTGATGAGAGGAGAAGGCTGCTGAAGAGGAAAAATAACACCATAAGCCCTAGTGCCACCTTTACTAGGGCCATTCAGTCCCCATCCCTCAACTTGGAACAACGTTTTACCAGAAGCTCCATTCAATCCAGAAGCCACCTGGATATGAGAAGAACAGAGGCTACTGTGAATAGTCCTTTTTTCAGGAGTGAGAAATGAGAGCTGGTCCAAGAGAGGATCCAAAAAAACTAACAATGTGTGCAGGAGAACCAGATGCACGGGGTCAGTGGCTTCTTCCCCCCTCATCAAGAGTTCCGATTCCGCAGATTACTCTTCCTCTGATGATGTCTAGTAACGTGGCCACCTTGAGGAGGCTGACAGGCCAAGGTCCACCTCCGACCAGGCCCACAGACTCCGGGATGTACAGTTTTAGGTTGGTCCCCACTTCTTCCAGTTTTATTTCTAAATTTTCTACCCTTTCTCTTTCAATTGCTTGATTTTGATATAATGTTTGCATCTGGCTTTAAATAACCAATAAATCCTTGCATTTCCCACATATCTGAATTAAATTAGTTTTGAAGTTTCTGCAGGGAAAAGGCCATGTGTATATGTTTGTGCGTGTGGGTGTGTGTGTGTATGAGGAAAACTATCATAATAGTGTGAAAGCTTTACTTTAGAGAAATTTCTTTTTCCATTACTGGTATTTGAAAATACAATTTGCCACTTGTGTTAAGGCCTCAGCTTATAATGTTTCCTCAGGCTCAAAGCACATTCTGAGACCGGGCTGACTTAACATAGCCATTTGTTACCCAGGTCATTTTCCTTTCATATGTTTTCCACCTAGCAAATAACTGGGGACCTTAACTACAGAAGGGAAAGTGGGAAACGGGCAGGGCATTAACGTGGAACTGACTGTGCCCAGGCGGCTTCACCCCTGGCTGCCTTTGCCTCGTGAGCCTGGCTCGTAACACCCCAACCCCCTCCATCTGTGGGCAGTCACTAGGTGCACACCTTGGGCTCAAAACCCAACATGGAATCCAGCCACTAAGAATGTGGGGGAAGCATGACGCACCATCGCTGCCCTCAAAGACACCAGCAGGCTGGCTGGAAGTACTTAGAGCAATACCTGAAGCACGATGAGTCCTTCGGGACCTGCACGGTCCAGGCCATACCTGTGTAGAGTTATGAGGAAAGGGAGACCTGTGAGAACCTACCTGAGCCTTGAAAAGTGTATGGATGGAGTGAGGTGGCAGAGCCGATGCTGGGGAAGTCAGGCAGCAAGTCAGGTCTGCGAGGCCCTGTGCGTTCTCCGACCAGGGTGTGCACACTGGATGGGGCCTGTCTGTGAAGGGGTGAAAGCAAGCCGAGGTGTAGCTTCAATGCAAGGGAGGGTAATGGAGAGATAAAGAGGGAGGGTGGAGGACATGAACCTGCTTTCAACGCAGCAGATATTACAGGGCCACGGAAAAATTTGCTTCTATTTCTTTATATATCTTGTGCTTTGCTTATTTAAATGTTCGCCTGTTTGAGGGCCTCTTTGGCATTTGGAGATAACTGGGTAAAGGGAGGGGAATCTGACTTCCCATGAAGGCTACTGTCATAGTACTTTATCTTTTCTTTTCAGTAAACCATACCTTTTTACTCAACCCCATGTCCACTACCCTCACAAAATGTCCTGATTTGGAGGAAATTAGGAAATTCTCCAATTTGGTTGTATGCTCCCTTCTTCATTTTGAGCCAGTCTTTGGAAACTACCCACACGAGCAGATGACAAACCTATTTTTACATTTAAAGTAATCAGAAAATCCTTACAGGTGTTTTACCATGCTTCTGCAAAAAACTATATGGATGGTGATAGCACTGAAGTTTTATATGAAAATCAGGTTCTTTTTCCCTGAACTTCCAGCTTTATGCTCATTTGTAAACTGTGTAGTTTCCAAGATTAGGCATGTCTAAAAAGTGATCGGTTACCATCCTTAAGTAAGCTTTTACTCTTCTAAGGCTGTTAATGGTAAGTGCTGTCCTTGAACTGAATGAACACACATTTTTAAAACGTTTTGGTTTGGGTGAGAGAGTGCTGCCTAAATGGACTTGTGTGAACTCTGGACTGTAGCTCTGGACCCATCTCTGCCCCTTTGGATGATGTGTTTCCACCTGCTACTCTTCCTGTTTCCAGCCTAAGCCCACCAAGGGGCGAATGCGCATCCACTGTCTGGAGAACGTGGACAAGGCGCTTCAGTTCCTGAAGGAGCAGAGAGTCCATCTGGAGAACATGGGGTCCCACGACATTGTGGACGGGAACCATCGGCTGACCCTCGGCCTCATCTGGACCATCATCCTGCGCTTCCAGGTAAGGTCCTTGGCCCAGGGATGCCAGTGGCGCTTATACTCAGGCAGACCTCCCAGCTATGAGCTTCCTTGTGAAGCCGGCCTCCCCATTCCACGGGGAGCAGGAGGACCAGGTTGACGTCAGGAATGTGAGCAGTGTGTCAGCTCCAGCTTCTGCGATTGGACGCTGCCCTGTGGGCACGTGGTAGCTCCTGAATCCTCCCTCTGTTTTCCTAGCCCCTGACAGTCCTGGCTGTCCTCTCCAATATAACCAAGTGCCACGGGGGCTACCAGGCTGCATCTAGCCCACCACTTCCTTGGTACCTACTGGAGACATCTGGTCTCTGCCACTTGGCTTTCAGCAGCTGAACGTACGAGCATGTGGCTGATGCTAGGTTACTAGCTCTAGACTGTCTGAACTTCGCCAGACTGTGGCACATATTAGATAATATTTTTAGGAGAGGCTGTTAAGGGCCATGATGTGTGTGGGCTCCATTTTCACTTTCTCATTGTCCTTTGAATGTGGGATTACAATTCTTAGGGGAGTTAGGCCTTTTTGAGTTAATGACAGTTTTTTATGTGTTAGTCGTACTTTGGTGGGGGGAGGGGTTGGATTTCTAAAATTGTCAAAGTGTTTTAAGCTGAAAGGTACCCTCAAGATCATTCTTTTGCAACTCCTTTATTAAGGAAAGAGCACCCAGAGAAGTTAGGTACCTTGCCCAGGATGACACAGCCAGCTAGGGCTGGAGTGGGTATTTCTGGCCTGATTACTGGTTCTTTCTCTAGGCACATGCTTCATGCTCCATGCTTTTCAATTAAAATTTGAAATGCAGGAAAAACTTCTTGCCATAGTGTCAAGTTACTATGCAAACAAATCAGTCCTGTCTCCTCGGTGACTGGCTGGGTTCTCCATGCCTTTCCTTCCTATTCTGCCCCTTTGATAAAGGTTTGATTGTTTTTTCTGAGTAAAAAATAAAACTCTCATATGAGAAGGGAAAAATAAATGCAAATTATAACTCTCTTTGTTTTCTTATTAAACCTCTGAAATCAGCCTGTGACCAATTCCTTTTCCTTCTCGCTTCCCCTAAGCGTGGGTTTGAGTTGACAGTGTTCCGAGCTGGGGGGAGGGAGAGTTTGGGACTAAAACAGAGGTATGCAAAGAAATGGGTGGTTCCCAAGCCCGGGATCATCTGACAGTGTTCGAGCTGGGGGGAGGGAGGGTTTGGGACTAAAACAGAGTTATGCAAAGAAATGGGTGGTTCCCAAGCCTGGGATCATCTGACTTTATTGGGAAAGCTTTTTAATAATTCAGATTCCCACGTCCCAACCCTGGAGACGCTAAGTTCAGTAGGTCTGAGGGAACCACGTTTGAAGATGATGTTATTAATGGAGTTAATTACAATCATCAGTGGCTTTCTTTAATTTTTAAACAAATTTCTAGGGTTGGTTTCTGTCATTTAGTTCTTGAATGACTTGCAAATGGAGTAAATGACTAAATTCACCAGTTATTCCTATCCAGTCTTATGCCAGCAGAGGTGAAATTAGCAGGACACCCCTCAAGCTTCACCTCAATTTTGTAGAGTAAAAAGTGCTATTCCCCTTGCCTTTGGCCTGTAGTTGTCAGCACATGGAAAGGCATCCCAATTGCAGCCTCTCGTGCCGGCGGGTCAGTGCCCGTTTCGGCAGAGCTGGCACACGCAGCCCTTTCCAGGATTCTCAGCATGAATTGGCTTGAGTCATTGGCTAATTAGCTTCCTGTCAGTTTGCCTTTTCTATACTTCAACTGTAAATGCTGATATGAACTTTCTCCCTTTCCTTGGGAGGCAAGAAGCATAAGCTGCTGATGTTACGGCATGACCTGCGAGTGTGGGTCTCCAACATGACTCAGCTTCCTCCAGCAGCTTTAGTAAACCACCACTCATTCTGCAAGTACATCACCTAGTCCAGCGTCCCACAGGGTCATGCTCCCCACAGCCCCTCGGGCAGGACCTGCTCATTCTGTCCATAGCTGGCACCCATTAAACACTGATGATGACACACAGGTTTTTTGCTGCTGTCCCTTTGAAAGAGAGAAGAGATGGTACAAGAAAGTAAAATGAAAGTCTTCAGGTTTGCCTAGTCTGAGAAGGCAGCTGTTTCCCAGAGCAAGTCTGGAAACTGATCCCCTTATTTACGCAGAAGCATAAGAAAGCTGAGGATTAATGCGGGAGGTCCCAGCCTGCCTTTCCTGGTGGGCTGGTTTCTTACCCTATGAGCAAGGATTATTCTTTCACTTTCTGCACATGAGCTAATGATTCTTAGTAATAGAGATTGGAATTTATGCAAAATCAGACTTTACATTCTTACCACAATTTAAAAAATGGAGTTTTTTTTTTTTTTTTTTAAGTATAGTCGTTCCAATTCCTAAGTGATTTTCCTAGTTGGAAGTTCCTAACATTTTAGCCTTGTCTTTAGGTATTTTATCTTCCTAATCTTCCCCTCTCCCTGCCTCCGGAATTTTGGGGAGCATTTGTAGATTGAATGAAGAGAGGTTTGACAGAGTTAGGGTGGGGATGCATGGATGGTTAGGGAATGTAATGGGTGGCCTCCTGGGCTCACAACCCCTGACCCCCATCCTGCAGCTTATTATAGGTAAGGAAACGAAAGCCTAGGATATTCAGAGTATTTGTCTGCGTCACATAGCTGACAGCCAACTCCTAATTCTAACAGCTGACACGTACGATCTGAGCATTTCATATTTTTTATTGCATTTAGTGCACAGCAACGCTGTGAAGTGATTGCTGTTTTCATTACCAGTGCTTAGATGGGGAAGCTGAGGAGTCGGTTCAAAGACACATGGCAAGTGGCAGAGCCTGGAGTCAGTCCCAGGCGGGCCTTGGGTACCAGTAGTCTAGGACAGCTGCTCTGTGTATAATGGTGAAAATATGCCACTTACATGTGGCTTAAGAATGCGTACCATGGAAGCACATTTAAATATTAATTTTAAACATTAATCTTTTATTTATTGAGCCTGACACACATATATTACATTTTGGAAATTAGTTTCACCTCAGAGCCAAAATGACCACATCTTGTCCTTGGAGTTTCATAGAATCGTTAGGAACTAAGGAAACTTGAATGTGAATAAATTCTACTCACTTTATTCTACTCACAGTCTTTCTTTGAGATTAAGGAACTTAACACCAAGAGATGGACCATGAGCTAGAGTGAGATCTCTGTTACGCTGCTTTTTATTTTACACTTTATTGCTTTAAATAAAAACACATTCACACACACCCCCCAAATCACACGGCGTCGCTGTTACAGGTTACCTTACAAAGCCATCTCAGTCTCCTATTCCATGGTTAACAACACTGCCTTCAGTAGCAGAAGGAAACCGGTTTGAGGCATTTTCTCTGTTAATCCCTGGCATCAAAATAACCCTAACCAGTTCTTAGCAACATGTGTATATGTTGGAAACATTTCAAATAAGAATAAGTCGAGGTCTGAAAATAAGGGCTGCTTTCTAAACTTGGCTGCCATTTTGTTTGCATCAGAAAATCCAATTGTGGCTACTCACGCAAGAAAAATAAAATATGAAAAATATTTGTATAAAACAAAAAAATTGAAGTTTTACAGGCATGGTCCTGTTTGGTCAGTGTATAAATGAAGTTAAACTATTCACAGTTTCTAATTTATTACAGATAAAAAATGTAGATGGGGGCCATAAAATATTAATGAAAATCAGCATTCCACATACTTCTCTTTTTCAAATTGACTTTGCCGCTTGCCAGCTATGAGAGAAGTTCTCTTTTTTATTTCATTTTTTCTTTTTATTAGAGAAGTTGTAGATTTACAGAAAAATCACACATAAAATTCAGAGTCCCCGTATAGCACCCTGTCATTAACATCTTGTACTAATGTACCTTTGTTACAGTTCATGAAAGAACGTTGTCTACTGTTTGCAGTTTTACTGTTTATATCATACAATCCTATACTTTTTTAAAAAAATTATTCTAATATATATAACCTAAAAATTTCCCTTTTAACCACATTTAAACGTATAATTCAGTGTTGTAATTACGCTCACGATGTGCTACGATCACCACCATCTGTTACCAGAACTTTACTATCAAGCCAAATAGAAACGGTACAGTTTAAGTATCACCTTCCCTTCTGCTACCCCCATCCTGTCCGCTGGGGAAGCTCAGCATTTAAGTGTGCTCTCTTGGAGACCTTGGGTTGATTTTCAGGAAATTGTGCACACAATCTTCTCATGAATGAAAAATGTTCAATTATGAACAATCAAATAACACTTCTCTGAGGTGCGAGGAGGTTCCTGGTTTGCCACATGAACCAAGTGCTAACCTGTATTTGGGGAGATGAGCTCCTGTGAGAAATGACCTGATAGGTGCTGGGAAGTCAGGCAGGTAACTAGTGTTCGCTTTAACCTTATTTCTCTGCAAAGTAGAAAATCCAGTTCTGGTTGGCGTTTCTAGGAGGTGCCTGCTGGCTTCAGCAAGCGGTTTTCATTGAAACCCAGTAAAGTATATTCAGGGCTAGACATTGATCTAAAGTTTACTTTTTATGTTTACACAGGCCTGTTTTTCTGTGGCTGTTGTTATGCAGCTTGACCCATCTATTTGTCTAATATTTCTTTGTAAATCTCAGATCCAGGATATTAGTGTGGAAACTGAAGACAACAAGGAGAAGAAATCTGCCAAGGATGCCTTGTTGTTGTGGTGCCAGATGAAGACAGCTGGGTGAGTATCACTAGAAGGCCATCAGGGGCTGCTGCTTCAGGACTAAGTCCCTTTGTAGTCAGCATTTTATTATGTCATTGACAATATCTTTTCCACCAGCTTCCAATTGAGAAGCCTTGTTAACTTGTAAGAAGTTGCTATGTTGACCTTTTAGCTAGCTCTCAGAATGGAAGGAATTCTGATTTATATTCTGGACCGGTCATATCTCCACAATCAGTTTCTTTCTCATTATTAAGGAAGATTTAGAAAACAGTATATTGTGAAATTTTAAACCCTGGAAGCATATTTAGGACTCATACCCATGATACTTTACAAAAACAGTTGTAGGTTTTCTCCTCCTTTTAATTTCTCCTGGCTTTGGAAGCTTTGTGTGGTAAACATAAGAGTATTCATTATACATTCTCCATCTCAGTCTTCCTTCCTGTTATTTTTTCAATGAAATTTTAGTGAAGATATTTTTAGAGAACTGCATATTTGTTGAGATATATTCACACACCACACAAACCATCCAAAGTATACAATCTGTGGTTCAGAGTATCACCACATAATTTTGTGTACATCCTCATGATCAATTTTAGAATGTTTTCATTACTCCAGGACAGAAATAAGAGTAAAAAATAAAACCCAAATCCTCCCATACCCCTTATCCTGCCTCCCCCAACCCCCCTGCAATTGTTAACTCCTAGTATTGATGTAGTAAAATTGCTAGTGTTGATGAAAGGATATTAAAGTATTACTGTTAACGGTAGTCCATAGCTTGCAATAGCTGTGTATTTACCCATACATCCTTCTTTTATTGCTTTTTACATTTCTAGTAGTTCGTGCAAGAACTTATTTACATACATAACTTTAAACAATCACTTTCAGTCAGACTTACCTAAAACACATCACTATTATTTTATAATCCCGACAGTGAGCTACCATCACTTCTATCCATTCCCAAGCATTTAAATTTAACCTTGTTGATAATTCTGTACATATCAGGTAACCACTCTGCTCCCCATTCTCTAACTTCTATTTATGTCTAGATATCCTATATCCTGTATTTTAGGACTCTGAATTTACATGTTCTAGTTAGCTCATGTTAGTGCAATCATAATATCTGTCTTTTTGTGTCTGGCTTATTTTCCTCAGCATTATGTCCTCAACGTTCAGCCTTGTTGTCACATTCTCAGGACCTCATTCCTTCTAACTGCAACGTAATATTCCCTCCTGTGTATATACCACATTTTGCTTGTCCATTCATCTGTTGATGGACACTTGGATTTTTTCCATCTTTTGGCAGTTGTCAATAATGCCTCTATGAATGTCAGTTGCAAGTATCTGTTCATATCACTGCTTTTAGATCTTCTGGGTATGTACCAAATTGCAGTATTGCTGGGTTGTAGGGCAATGCAATATTTAGTTTTCTGATGGAATGCCACACTGTCTTCCACATGCCTGTGTACCATTTTACTTTGCCACCAACAGGGAATTAATGTTCCCATTTCTTTACATCCTTTCCGACATTTCTAGTTTCCTGTTTGTTTCATAGTGGCCATTCTTATGGGTGTGAGATGATAATCTCATTGTAGTTTTGATATGCATTTTCCTAGTAGCTAATGAACGTGAGCATCTTTTCGTATGTTTTTTTAGCCATTTATATTTCTTTTACAGAGAAATGTCTGTTCTTATCTTTTGCCCATTTTATAACTGTGTTGTTTGTCCTTTTTTGTTGTATTGTAGGATTTTTTTATATATAATGAACATCAAACCCTTATCAGATATATGGTTACCAAATATTCTTTACCACTGAGTTGACTGCCTCTTCACCTTTTTGACAAAGTCCTTTAAGCATAGAAGTGTTCAATCTTGAGGAGTTCCCATTTATCTATTTTTTATTTTGTTGCTTGTGCTTAGGGTCTGAGGTCTAAGAGGCTACTTCCTATCGCTAGGTCTTGAAGATGTTTCCCTATATTTTATTCTGGGAAGAGTACTGAATTTTTTGTGTGGCTCATTGAAATATCTGGGCTCAGCTGATGCTCACCTTTGCTTTTCTTCCAAAGCAATTTAAGGTCACTCAGCTTATAAATAGTTTATTAAGAACTTATTTTATATTGGGCTAATTGGAGAGTTACTGTTGGGACTTCTTTAACTACAAGTGTTGCTATCCTAGATATGATCAGTTAATGTGTAGGTTTTGAGCTTTTGGTGTAAAATTAGCACCTTGGTTGTTCAAGTTTGTGTATAAAGCTTTTATCAATCCCCAAAATAGTTAATAATCAATGTAGTGCATACAGAACAGCTGATTGATTAGGGATAAATTTCAAACATAGGGAAGTTTTTTTCAGGGAGGTCCTTACTTTCCACACCTTTGTCCAATTAAGTGATAAAAGGAAGAAAGAAAGCAGATTGCCACATGAACAGGTAAGCCCTGCTACTTCCTTTCCCAGAGAGTAACTTGCAAATTCAGATCTCAACTACTATAGGTCCCCTTGATGACTTTGCAGCAGAATTGAGAGCCAGTGGAAGCAAATAGCCCTCAGGGCTGTAACTACTTTTTCCTAAGGAAGAGGAGTGTTTTAAACCTAGGACATAATTCCCATCTCTTGTCAGATTGAATTACCAAACAAAAAAAACCTTGTTGACATATAATTTATTTTAATCTTATAGGAAGCAAAAGAAGGTGACATTTGCTCTGATTTGATTGTCCTTTTTAATATTCAGTGTCATAGATTTTACAGTGCTTAAAAGCAATTTTTTTTACACTGCTCTTAGCAGAAGTATAAATCTTATTTGGTAATTCTGTTGCTTTTCTCTTGTGCTTTGTCTTTGGCAGGTACCCCAATGTCAATATTCACAATTTCACCACTAGCTGGAGAGATGGCATGGCCTTCAATGCACTAATACACAAACACCGGTAAGTCCTGAGAAAACATGTATATATTTTTGGATATAAAGCTGCCATTCTCCTATAGCAGATTTGGGTCACTTTGGATCCTCAAACCAATTGCCTTAGATGTACTACAGTAGAAATTCCTGCATTCATGTGAGGAAATGAGTAATGTGTAAATTCATATGAGGAATATGTAAATTCTCCCAAGGAAAATAAAACAAGTTCACACATTATCTATTAAAAATCATATTTCATTGTTTTATAATGAAATGACAGTCTGGAGTTTTGTTCTGCCAAGATGCAATTTTATTATTTCTCAGTAAAAACTGTGTCTCGTTAGTCCCAGGATTTTTTATTTTTTTATTTTATTTACTTATTTTTTGCATGGGCAGGCACCAGGAAATGAACTCGGGTGTCCGGCATGGCAAGCAAGGACTCTGCCTGCTGAGCCACCGTGGCCCCGTCCCATGATTTGTTCTTAAGCCATGGTTTTTCTTGTGTCCCACTGTTCTGTAGGCCTGACCTGATAGATTTTGACAAACTAAAGAAATCTAACGCACACTACAATCTGCAGAATGCATTTAACCTGGCAGAGCAGCACCTTGGCCTCACTAAACTCCTGGACCCTGAGGGTAAGGACTTGACAGACAAAAGGTGGAACTTTTAACATCTCTAGCGTGGAGGGGCTAATATAAAATCTGCTTTTATTCGGTTTGTTTTATTTGTACAGTATAGCTTGGGAATTATCAAAGGACGAGGAGCTTGATTTTGGGTGTGGGGAAGGGTACTATTCCAGAAGTGCCTTGAGAGATGCATATGAATCAAACAAGACATTTCAGAGAAGGGTACCTGCTGGGCAGAGGAGGTTGTAGGAGCAGAGATGTAGAACCAGGGGAGAGGAAGGTATGTTTGGGGACTAGCAGGTAGTCTGGTGGGAGTGGTGTTGTGGGTAATGGAAAGGTGGATGAGTGGAGCCTATTCACCAGGGCGTGGGGAGTCGCTGAAGGTCTTTAGCAGCTATGCTGAAGGAAGATAACGTTGCCTGGGCTCTCAGTAAATGTTTGTTGACTCACATTCATCCAAAGGTAGCAAGCAGGATGGTTTGGAATTCTTGGAGTTTGGAGGCAGGGACCTTGTTAGGAGGCCGTGCAGGGTTTGCTTAGAGGCAAGTAAGACCTTAAATAAGGACAGCCTGTTTGGGCAAAGGCAATGCATGGGTGGAAGAAGGACTAAATACGCAGTGCCTTCTTACATCCAGCTGCCTGTAAACACAGCATCCCATTCTCTGCGTGGAACTGACCTCTCTGTCTGCGGGTTCCTGCAGTAGGACTCCAGAAACTCACTGCAAGTGTCATGGAAGTGATCCATGCCGGGCATTCCCCAGATTGTAGCACCCTTGGTTAATTCTAGTTCTCGGCTTCATTTTAGCATGTGCTATCCTAGGAAGTTTTTCTAATTTTTGAGAAACATTTAAAATATGAGGATTTGTTTGTAGTATTGGAACTTCATAGATCCTCTGAGCTCTGAGCACAATTAATAGAGAGAAAAAACAGTGTATGTGAGTAAAAGTTTAAAGTTCTTATAAATATAGAACAGGAAGTTTAACTCCCCAAGGGCAGGTAAAGGTCATGAGGCTGCCCAGCAGGCTTCTTGCTATTTTCCACAGTGCATCAGATTCACTGATATGTTCACTACAGGAAACTGAGATAAAACTATCTTTGTGCTAACTCATTAAATGACTTCTTAATATAAATAGAAAGCTAACATTCTTTTGGGCTATGATAAATCTCCATACTTAACCCCTATCTTGTTATGGGAAGAAATTTTTCTTACCCTAGCTCTTGTGGTTTGATAAAGAACCTCTTTTCTATTACTGACAATTAAAAAGAAAAATACTCCTTAGTCTTTCTAACAGCTGGATTGAAAAGGGGATTGATATTCCTCAGATCACAAGACAGGGACCTCCAAAAGGCAGCTGCTGTTACTTTTCATATGGGTTTGATCTTGATTATTAGTTGTCATTAGCTCCAGTGCTCCAAAGAGCATCAGTTAAAACATACTTTTAGACAGGGTAAAAAAAAAAAAAAAAATTACTTCTCCATCATGTCGATATTTTGCATTTAATTGATTACATACAGGACTGGCATCTTTTTCTGGATTTTCCCCAATTCACTCTCCTTTGGGCACACTTTGGCAGGGCTGAGGCAAACATAAGAGTTGGCCATAGGAGTCCTGAGGTGGAAACAGGAGCTGTGGTTTTGGCCCCACTACCAGCCCCTTTCCCTAATGTCTCATCTTTAATAAGAGCAACAGTCCTGCCTCACACAGGGCTGTCAGGAGGGTAGAAATGATGGCATATGTGTGAATATATATTGCAAAAGAGCCTAATATGTCTATTGAGAGCTGTCTTGTGTGCTCCCTTCTCATCTGTCCCAAGTTAAGTGCTTCAGTCAATATTGCCGTACAACGAAGACTTGCCATTTGCATTCATTTACTAGTGAGCATCCTAGTGTATTGCAAGACAACACAGTAGGAATTTGGGAGGTGGAGTGGCAGAGAGGTTACAGAGGGCAAGGTTCCTATGCTCAAGACTTAGTCTTGTAAGACAAATAAAACATGCATAAATATACCTGGCAGAAGGTGGATTGTAACCCATGTAAACAAATTGGTAAGGGAACAGAGAGGGACGACTATAACTTCAGCTGTAGAGTTCAGAACTTCTGAGCTGAACCCTGAAAGATAGGAAAAAGGTGATGTTGTGGGAAGGCCAATTCAGGCAAAGAGAAGCTGTGAGTAAAAGTAGAAATACTCTCAGTTGTGGTGCATATATGGGGAATGGATGGATAGTCAAGTTTGGTTCAGATATATACCGCCCGAGAAGTAGTGAGCTGTAGGTTTAAAATGCCTAGAATGGTGCCTCGCACTTAGAGGAGGCCCGATAGTTTAAAAATAATTGGATGGATGAATGAAGGAAGGGAGGAAAGAAAGGATAGTTACGGCCAGATTCTAGAGGAATGAGGGGCTTATATTTTATTTCCAGAGGGCAAGGTACTTTGGAGTAATTTTGAGCTAGGAGGAAAGGAAGTATGTTCACAGCTGTGCTTCTGGAAGGTCAGTCTGGCTGCAGTATGTGAAGTAAATTGATTCATGGAAAGGCCCAGTGAAGAAGCTGCTGCTTCCGGTTTGGCTGTGTAACCATGAGGGTCTGAACTGAGTGACAAAAAAATTCCATAAATAGAATCATTCGGACTTGGGCTCAAGACTAACTGAATATGGGTAATTGGGAGATGAATGTGTGTGAAGACAAAGTGACTGGAAGAGCTTCTGGTGCCATGAGCAGAAATAAGAATTTGAGAAGGGCAAAACCAGCTGGGAGGGAAGATGGACGTGGGATGTTTTGAGGTGACACCACATGACTGTGGATTCTGCCTGGGCTCCTCTAGAGAAAGGATCACATCTTACGTCCTTTATTACACTTAAAGTTGGGCAGATGAATTACATGCATATTCACATAGTAAAAGAATCAGATGGCGTCATCATAATTATGCTTATTGTTAATGTAGTGATGGTGGGACTGTCAAGGTCAGAAGTGACACTGGACTGTTCGGTGTCGTTGAACGGTGAGGCACATACTGAACGAAGTCTCTGTTGCAGACATCAGCGTGGACCACCCTGACGAGAAGTCTATCATCACTTATGTGGTGACTTATTACCACTACTTTTCTAAGATGAAGGCGTTGGCCGTTGAAGGAAAACGGATTGGAAAGGTGAGCTCACACCAATTTTGTAAGTTCTAAGACATAATTAAGGTCCTGTCTTCAGCACGGAAACTGAGCACCTTGTTTTCCCCTGTACTCATAATTTTTCCAGAAGCAATTCATGGGGAACCCTCCAAATGGCAGGAAAGTAGGCACCGAGGAGCGAGAGGAACTCTGGGATTTCAGAAGCCTCTTCAGTAGGAATGATGGCTAATAGTGAAGGATTTGAGAGGAATATCAGACTCAGAAAAACCCCTCTCAGGCTCACCAGAAAATCAAGTATTGAAAATGTGTGTTTGTAGATAGCATAGGCATGAAACCCTACTTATTCCAGTTGAAGAGACCTCAGTATTAGATTTTATGTATCTGACTTGACTGATGTTTACCTGTCATATTTTTCAAAACACCTTAGACAAGATGACACTGTCCTCTCAATGAAATGAAATGGAGAACTCAGGGGTTTTCCTGGGCCAAACAGTGCAGAGCCAGAGCTCTTTTTGTTTCAGGACTTGGAGTCTCAGGATCTTGGAGGTTCGGCAAAAGGAGACATCCAGAATCTTAAACTCTTCTCTTGGGGATTGGGAGGTTACAGAACCAATTACAGTTGAGTTAAGCTATCATTGTTCACAAATAATAGCTACAGTCTCCGGGCCTATTAGGAAAGGGTTCCTTGAATTAAAATGCTTGTGCCAAAGTAGCATAGAACCGTTTCAAAGCCAGTCATTTAGTGTGCGTGTCCTCATGTAGAGCTGCACTCGTGTTTTCCTTAAATGCTATAATCTTGCTTTTCAATTCTTCTAACCCTTCTTTTATAGGTGCTCGACAATGCTATTGAAACAGAAAAAATGATCGAAAAGTATGAATCACTTGCCTCTGACCTTCTGGAGTGGATTGAACAAACCATCATCATTTTGAATAATCGCAAATTTGCCAATTCTCTGGTTGGGGTTCAGCAACAGCTTCAGGCATTCAACACTTACCGTACTGTGGAGAAACCACCCAAGTAAGATGCAAATTGGAATATGCCTTCCCAATAATATGGGAATAGAAATAACAGTGGCTGATGAGACCCCTCACTTCTTGATCACGTCTCTTAACTGTTGAATATTTTTGACTAGTAGCCTTTCTTATTCTTTCTTTTGTCATCTTTCTGTCTGTGAGATTTATTACGAATTGCACCCTTGTCTAACTAAGCCCTTTCCAGTAAAAATATCTCTGACATTCAGGATATCTGAGAATCTTGAGAACTGAAACAGGTTTCTGGTCCCTTATCTGAAATCCTTGTGCCTAATGTTTCCATATTTCAGATTTTTTGGATTTGGAATTGTAGCACAATACATATGCTTGTATATTGTTCTAGTTTGCTAGCTGCCAAAATGCAAAATACCTGAAACGGAATGGCTTTAAAACGGGAATTTAGTAAGTTACTAGTTTACACTTCTAAAGCTGAGAAAGTGTCCCAATCAAAACAAGTCTATAGAAGTGTCCAATCAAAGGCATCCAGAGAAAAATACCTTGGTTCAAGATGGCCGATGAAGTTCAAGGTTTCTCTCAACTGGAAGGGCACGTGGCAACTTGGTGGTGTCTGCTGGCTTTCTCATGGCTCTACAAAAAAAGGACACTCTCCAAAATGTTTCTTCTTTTAAAGGATTCCAGTAAGCAACTCTGCCTTCAGTGGGTAGAGACACACCTCCATGGAAATCATCTAATCAAAAGTTACCAACCCACAATTGGGTGGGTCACATCTCCATGGGAACAGTCAAAGTGCTCCCACCCAGCAATATTGAATGAGGATCAAAGGACATGGCTTTTCTGGGGTCCACCACAGATTCAAACTGGCACATATATTATTGTGTAACACCCCAGTGGGCCTGTGGCAGTAACCTATAGTCAAGCCCATTAATATTTCTGTAGCGAAATGTGTGATTGAAAAAAAAAATCTCAGTTCAGATCAGGTTTTACAGTAAAATGAATTTCAAAAAATTTTGATTATCATGTCTTTTTTCAATTCAGAACTGTTGGTAAGGGACTATGGACCTGCTGTTCTTGCTTACTTTAGTCTCAAAGTCATCTCCGTTTTCTGAAAACTCCGGTCAATCATGAATTCTTTGGCGAGGGCTCTGAAACCCACTGAGGAGGCCCTAGGTGGACATTTGAAATAATCCCAGTTGAATGCATTCAGTCATGCCCGCTGAATGAAGTGAGCACATTGTCCAAGACTTAGGGCTTAAACCTTGATTGAGGTGATTAATAAAAGAGTATTGTGAGCCCTTCACACCCTCAAATATAAATCTCAGCCACAACAAACAACCGCACGAAAAGAGTTCCACAGTTCGGCATATTTTAAGCTTTATTTTAAAAGGTTTATAATAGCCAGTAGTTAACCTAGCCCACTGCTGTCTCTCTAATAGCATTTCAGATAAATCAGACCAGAGATAAATGGCCTTTAAAATTGCATGACTGTGTGAAGTTTGGTTTTTTTGTTTGTTTGTTTGTTTGTTTTACTCCAGAAACAACTGGGTTTTTCCCCTTAAAGACATAAAAATAGTAAGTAGGATTTATGGCTCTTTTTCTCCATGCTTAGGTTTACTGAGAAGGGGAACTTGGAAGTGCTGCTTTTCACTATTCAGAGCAAGATGAGGGCCAACAATCAGAAGGTCTACATGCCACGGGAGGGGAAGCTCATCTCTGATATTAACAAGGTAAAACCAGCATTCTCCTTCTGTTTTGACTCCGATGTTCTCTAAGCTTTAGGATCTTGATGGTTAAAAGGGCAGGAGACTGAAAGGTCTGCCCCTGCCTACCTGCTGAATCAGTAAGCTAACTCAAGTATTATGGAGGGTAGAGGGTCAGGGTATCCAAAGTTGGCCAACCTGTTGGAAATTTGGGGGCAATGTTAGATTTTATTAAGCCAGCGTTGACTCAGACTGTTTTATATTCAGTATTCCACTTAGCTGTCCAGGGCAACTGAAACATCTTTAAGTTGCAGAAAGGAGAACTTGAAAACTTCATGTATTTGGAATCTCTGGCAGTTGTGGGGGGTTGGGGTTCCTTCCATCAGAGAAGCCATTGGTTATACAATGTATATTTTTGTGTCTCTTATGTCTCCAGTTATAGAACTTCACAGTGGGCATTATTTCCAACTAGAAGCTTGAAACATCTAAAACTGTTGGTCATTTGTGTGCATCAGGATTCTTTTGAGTGTAATCTTTTAAATTTTTTTAGTGGGAAGTAAGATAAGTTTAATGTGGACAGATATTCAGATTAAAATATGACTCTGGGCGGGTGAATGAGATTAATATGATTTATTTCTGAGAAAATCATTTGTCTTTTTTATATACTCAAAACAGTTTAAGATTATTTCCTCTCAGAGTTAAAGTAAGAGATTTATAGTTTAGTTATAATGCTTCATGCCTACACTATTTTGTTTTCTAAATACAAAGCAGGATCTTTAGATGTAATAGGGGAGAGTATTCCCATGGGGATAAACTGAAGGGAAAACAAAATTTTTTTCTCAAGCCTTAAGATTAAGAGTCATTGAGGGTGGAAAGGGCTCTCTCTTACAGTTGGGATCTTTTAAAAATTATTGTAAGAGCAGTTGTATGTTTGCAGAAAATCATGCAGAAAGAACAGAGTTCCTGTGTACCCCTCACACAAGCCGTTTTCCCTATTAACATTTTGCGTTGGTGTCGTACCTCTGTTCCAACTGAAGAAGCAGTGTTGTTAAAATTTTACTGTTAACCATAGCCCATAGTTGTTTGGGTTGTACAGATTTGTGAATTTTACTTTTTATTCTCCTAACATATATACAACCTAAAATTTCCCATTTTAACCACTTTGAAATATCCAGTTCAGTAGTGTTCATTGCATTTGCAAAGTTGTACTTCCATCACCACCTTCCAAACTTTTCCGTCGCCCCAAAGAGAAACTCCATACCAATTTAACCATAAATGCCCCATTCCCCACTCCCACTCAACCCCCTGGTGATCTGTATTCTAGTTTCTGACTTTATGAATTTACATATTCTATTTCTTTCATATCAGTGAGATCATACAATATTTGTCCTGTGTCTGTCTTGTTTTACTCAACAGAATGTCTTCAAGGTTCGTCCACATTACACATCAGAACTTTATCCCTTTTTGCAACCAAATAATCCATTTGTGTGTATATACTACATTTTATTTATGTATTCATTGGTTGATGGACATTTGAGGCACAACAGTTTTAGCCGTTGTGAATAATACTATAATACTGCTGTGACTATTGGCGTACAAATAATCTGGTTGAATCCCTGCTTTCAGTTCTTCTGGATATATAGCAGGAAGTAGGATTGCTGGGTCATTTGGTAATTCATAACTTTCCGAGGAATCGCCAGACTATGTAACACAGCGGCTGCACCGTTTTACATTCTCAGCAACAATTATGCGGATTCCTGTTTTTCCACATGCTGTCCAATGCTTTTTTTTTTTTAATAGTAGCCATTCTAATGGATGTGAAATTGTATCTTGAGGCTTTCATTTGCATTTCCCTGATGGCTGATGGTGATCGGCATCCTTTCCTGTGCATGTTGGCCGTTTGTATATTTTCATCAGAGAGATATCTGTTCAGGTCTTTTGCCCATTTTTTGATTGGGTTGTTTGTCTTTTTGTTGTTGAGTTTTAGATATTCTGGGTATTAAATTCTGATCAGATGTATGGGTTCCATTCTTGGGTCGTGTTTGAGAAATGTTTGCTTAACATTGAATGTAGCATTACAGGAAACTTCTTCTTTTTACCTCTGTAGGCCTGGGAGAGACTGGAAAAAGCAGAACATGAAAGAGAACTGGCTCTGCGGAATGAGCTCATAAGACAGGAGAAACTGGAACAACTTGCCCGCAGATTCGATCGCAAGGCAGCTATGAGGGAGACTTGGCTGAGCGAAAACCAGCGACTGGTGTCCCAGGTTCTGCTCTAGATATTATTAGAGAGTCATCTAGAAATGTAGACCCCACACAAGGATCAGGGAGCGTGGGACAGCTGCTTATCCCAGACAATTAAGGAACTCGTCTCAGAGTTCGTCAACATAATCCAGTTTCTTGAAGTAACTTTGAGAATGAAATGCCCCTTCAAGACGTCTTACCCAGGATGTTTATATTTCTAATATACTTTCTCTGCTGTTTATCTAACTATTCATTGATTTGGAAGCAGCTGAAGCGTAATTTGTTTAGAACCAGTGAGTGTGTGTGAATCATTCATATTTATAAATAAGTTCTAAAATTTTTTCTCTTCCCTCCATCACTACCCAATTAACCCTTCAAAGTAGTGAGACTGGCTGTGAAATAAATAAAAGTGGCTTTCTTTTCTGCTAGGCTTGACATAAACCATCTTGCTCTAGCCTTTTAAAGTCAGGTGCTAGGTGCTAGATTTGCTCTGTAAAATATGAAGTTGCTGATTTTCTTTGGCGGGGGGATGGCATCGGAGCTCCAGCATGGAGCTTTAAGAGTCCTAAGGAAAGCAGAGCCTGGCAGGAGGCAGGGGACTCGGGGTCCATGCCTGGCCTTAGGCCCATTGATCAAGGTGTGCTCAGGATTCCACCTCTGTTTTTCCTCGGTTCTGTTTGGATGGCTTCTTAACTTTGTTTCGTTTTATTCCATTTCTTTGTAGGACAACTTTGGATTTGACCTTCCGGCAGTCGAGGCTGCCACAAAAAAGCATGAGGCCATTGAGACAGACATTGCTGCATATGAGGAGCGCGTGCAGGCTGTGGTGGCCGTGGCCCGGGAGCTGGAGGCAGAGAACTACCATGACATCAAGCGCATCACAGCGAGGAAGGACAATGTCATCCGGCTCTGGGAATACCTGCTGGAGTTACTCAGGGCACGGCGGCAGCGCCTCGAGATGAACCTAGGGCTGCAGAAGATATTCCAGGAAATGCTCTACATTATGGACTGGATGGATGAAATGAAGGTAAAACCCCTGATCAAACGGAGCAATAAGCCAAAGCAGAACCATCAGGCCTCACTTTGCTCGGGCTCACCCACTCACCAGCCCCACCCCTCCCAACATAGGGTTATGTTGGTCTGACTTCCCACCCCATAAAGCAAAAGAAGGGACCATGTTGCCCATGGGGAAAAACGGAGCTCAGAAGTTAAACGAGACATCAAGTGGGAAGTGTTGTGATGAAGACCAGTTCAGTAGCTAGAGGCCTGTTGTGATTGAGAGCTGAGATACAGATTTTTCCCTTTGTAGGAAGTCAGTTGAGATGTGGTGGTCTTTGCTACCTAGGAAGAGACCTGTCCTTGTGCATAGCCCTAGTCCTGTTTTTGTCCTCTGACACAGGCTGTGGCAAGCTCATCCATGCCAAGTAAAGTTTTTAGCATTGTTGGAACAATAGTACAGGGCCATTTTCAGATAGTCTTGTGAAGGAAGCCCCCTTTATCTCGGCACATTGTGTTCCCAGGCTTGACCCTGTATAAGAGATTTCCTTCCCAGAATGTAACCCCTTTTCTTCTGGTTGCCTCTTGAACAGTTCCTGGCAGAGGGGCAAGGTCACTTGATGCCATCAATTTTCACTCCTTTTGTCCCAGATTTATAATGTTCTTAGGTATGGCCTGTCTTGGACCTCTTGAAATAGAAACATTCAGAAAATGTAGCAGAGAGGTGCTGTGAATTTTATAATCATTGTGCATATTATAATTTGGGTTGGGTCAGGGATTTTTTTCAGAGAAGAGAGTGATGTGGAAATTCCATCTGGAGAGGATGTGGGATGAAGCCCCCAAATTGGCTAGTTGATGGTGGAAACCAAAAACAAAGTGTATTTGGGTTCAAACTTAGACCCAAGAAGTGACTTTGTGTCATGCTAATGACCTCCTGTCTCTGTGCTCCTTATTGGGTTGAAGATATGGTTTTTAACTAGATTATTTTCCCACTGTATAAATATCATAAAGGCATACCAGTAAGTAAGTGTTTGCTTAAGGGTCAGCAACTTCTGAGAAATTTCTTTAAAACTTTGAAGTGAAACTTTACTGTCTTTGCCTCTTAACTTCTTGAATAGATGCTGCCACTGCAGTTTTTTTCTTAGGGCTTCAGGTTGCATTTCGGAATCTTTCATATCAACACCCTAGCGTTTTTTTTTCCCCTTGTTCTGTATGTACAAGTGCAAATTTGATTATTTCATGGTTAGATGAGCCTACAAAGTTTATTCTTAGGCTGCTGACTTCCAGGTGTGCTTCGTTTTGCTCTGGCTTGCTCATCATCATCTTCCACCAATGAGATAGGGAAAATGGCCAGTTTAAAGGGAATGTTTGCTGACTCTCAGCTCATCCAGAGACTGACTGATGCCAAAGCCAAGGTTGTATTTCACAGATGTCCTTTCTGTGCCCTCTTGCACACAGGTGCTATTATTATCTCAAGACTATGGCAAACATTTGCTGGGCGTGGAAGACCTGCTGCAGAAGCACGCCCTTGTTGAAGCCGACATTGGCATCCAAGCAGAGCGGGTGAGGGGTGTCAATGCCTCTGCCCAAAAGTTCGCAACAGATGGGGAAGGTAAGGATTGGACCAATCCAAGCATTATTACCTAGTGACCAAGTTCTGCCTTAGGAGGGACAGAAAATAGAAGTAGATGAGCTGAGTGTCACAATAGAGCACTGGGGCTTTTGAAATTAGTGCACCATCATAGGTCCCCAGTTGACTAGTCTGCTGCCATGTCATGGGGATGTGAGATGCAGTGGAGTGGCCTTCTGAACCTTGTTAACTCGGTCTTGTTTTTGTGGAATGGATATATCTCTTCCTCAAATATGTAAATGCTGCTTGGTTTTGAAGGTAATGCTTGGCAGTGAAGCTTTGCCAGACCACGTTTGACAGGGCCACATATGAACTGCTTGCTGTGGCAGCTCCCACACCCTATGGCTTTCACATCTGGTTGCACATCTCTGTGTAATGGAAGGGTTTTAGTTTGCTTCGTTTATTTTAGAAACAATTTAATGCATCTCTCTTTTTTCATATGATTCATTTGTCTTCTTGGTTCATAAGGATCATTTTTTCTGCAGTTGGGGGCAAAAAAAAATAATGCTTGTCATTACCCTCCCGTTCCAAGTCAAGACCCTGGAAGTTGCTCCATTGCCGTTGCCTTCCAACGTGGCCCTGTACTTTAGAGTCAGATCAGCAGCCTAATAGTAAGAACATGGCATGTAGCTTACTGCCTGCAAATTGAAGGAACCCATGTTGGTTTCTGTAAGAGTCACATTTCTTGGTTGGTGTTAAACAGGTTACAAGCCCTGTGACCCCCAGGTAATCCGGGACCGAGTGGCCCACATGGAGTTCTGTTATCAAGAGCTTTGCCAACTGGCGGCCGAGCGCCGCGCCCGCCTTGAAGAGTCCCGTCGCCTCTGGAAGTTCTTCTGGGAGATGGCTGAAGAAGAAGGATGGATACGGGAGAAGGAGAAGATCTTGTCCTCTGATGATTACGGGAAAGACCTGACCAGTGTCATGCGCCTGTTGAGCAAACACCGGGCGTTTGAGGACGAGATGAGTGGCCGCAGTGGCCACTTCGAGCAGGCCATCAAAGAAGGAGAAGATATGATTGCGGAGGAGCACTTTGGGTCAGAGAAGATCCGGGAGAGGATCATTTACATCCGGGAGCAGTGGGCCAACCTGGAGCAGCTCTCGGCCATTCGGAAGAAGCGCCTGGAGGAAGCCTCGCTGCTGCACCAGTTCCAGGCAGACGCTGATGACATCGATGCATGGATGTTGGACATTCTCAAGATCGTCTCTAGCAATGACGTGGGCCACGACGAGTACTCCACACAGTCTCTGGTCAAGAAACACAAGGATGTGGCAGAAGAGATTGCCAACTACCGGCCTACCATTGACACGCTGCATGAGCAAGCCAGCGCTCTCCCCCAGGAGCACGCGGAGTCCCCAGACGTGAGGGGCAGGCTGTCGGGCATTGAGGAGCGCTACAAGGAGGTGGCCGAGCTGACGCGGCTGAGGAAGCAGGCACTCCAGGACACCCTGGCCCTCTACAAGATGTTCAGTGAGGCTGATGCCTGCGAGCTCTGGATTGATGAGAAGGAGCTATGGCTCAACAACATGCAGATTCCAGAGAAGCTGGAGGACCTGGAAGTCATCCAGCACAGGTGAGTGGGGGTGCCGGGAAGGGCAGGGAGCCTGGGGGCATCATGACCACCAGTGACCAGGGAGCCAATCACCTGTTGAATTGCCTTTGCAGATTTGAGAGCCTAGAACCTGAAATGAACAACCAGGCTTCCCGGGTCGCAGTGGTGAACCAAATTGCACGACAGCTCATGCACAGCGGCCACCCAAGTGAGAAGGAAATCAAAGCCCAGCAGGACAAACTCAACACACGGTGAGCATAAGGCTAGTGGTATGCTAGCTGTCCCCTTCCCTGCATTTAGGGCCAAGGAGGGTGACGTCACTCGTTGCCCCTTGCTATCAGGAATTTCCTGGATGGGGTCACTGGCGTGTGGTGATGTCACGGTGTTGGCATCTGCCTTTCGAAACAGCTCTCTGTTGGTAAGAGGTGTCTCTCAGGATGATGCCATGCAGGCAGGAAGATGAACCAGGCTAGCCTGGCATGGAGCCATCCCTTTCTAAATGATTTCTGGGACAGGATTTTATATCATGTTGGCCAATGAAAGTCTTGATTATAAAGGCAGACCTTTGTCCCAGCCTTCTCTTTCTGTTGAATAAACACGTGAGAGTCGATCATGGTGGCAGGCTGGCCTTAGTTCTGAAGGTGCCTGTTGAGCCTTTAGATTTGATCGGTGTTCATTAGGTACATTTCATAGACAAGTAAAATGTGCATTGCACACATGAATTATTTGCCTCCTTGGGGGACTGATATGTTGTAACTGCTGAAGTTTGAGCTCTTTCACAGGTCCCTCTTCATGTCAGGCTTTTCTGGGTTAAATTGTGTCCTTGAGTTGTTTGTGTAACATTTAGAGTCTACATACATGACATTTAGAGTCTACATGATTTGTTTTCCAGAAAGCACGTAGTTTAAGGAAAGGCTTTTTATGGTGAAAAAACAATTAGCTTTAATCTTTGCTGTTAATTTCATTGTCCAGCCATGAGCTTGTAGTCTCTCTTTCACAGTGCTTTCTCCCCTGCCCCTGCATTCACAGGTGGAGTCAGTTCAGAGAGCTGGTGGACAGGAAGAAGGATGCCCTTCTCTCTGCTCTGAGCATACAAAACTACCATCTCGAGTGCAATGAAACCAAATCCTGGATTCGGGAGAAGACCAAGGTCATCGAATCCACCCAAGACCTGGGCAACGACCTGGCCGGTGTCATGGCCCTGCAGCGCAAGCTCACAGGCATGGAGCGAGATCTGGTGGCCATTGAGGCAAAGCTGAGTGACCTGCAGAAGGAGGCAGAGAAGCTGGAGTCAGAGCACCCTGACCAGGCCCAGGCCATCCTGTCTCGGCTGGCCGAGATCAGCGACGTGTGGGAGGAGATGAAGACCACTCTGAAAAACCGCGAGGCCTCCCTGGGAGAGGCCAGCAAGCTGCAGCAGTTCTTGCGGGACCTGGACGACTTCCAGTCCTGGCTGTCCAGGACCCAGACAGCCATCGCCTCAGAAGACATGCCCAATACCCTGGCAGAGGCGGAGAAGCTTCTCACCCAGCACGAGAACATCAAAAATGAGATTGACAACTATGAAGAGGACTACCAGAAAATGAGGGACATGGGCGAGATGGTCACCCAGGGGCAGACCGACGCTCAGTACATGTTTCTGCGGCAGAGGCTGCAGGCCTTGGACACGGGATGGAATGAGCTGCACAAGATGTGGGAGAATAGGCAGAATCTCCTCTCGCAGTCCCATGCCTACCAGCTGTTCCTCAGGGACACGAAGCAGGCCGAAGCCTTTCTCAACAACCAGGTAACGTAGGTCACTGCCTCTGCTTCCTTCCTGCTAGAACAGGTCCTGGTGCATTTTGAAGCCTTTTGACCAGGGCTATAGGTTTAGCTACATCTGTATGAAACGAGAAGATAAGTAGAAACAGATTTTCCCGACTCATAACGTGTTGAAACCTACCACTGTGAAGGAAACAGGAATCAAGGAAGATTTTTGGCAGGGAGCTGTCCTGACTGCAGAGTTGGGTTTGATTTCACCTATGCTTGGAGGACCTGTTATGTTCATAGTACATGCTCATAATATTTCATCAACTTGATGGCATTCTGTGAGCTAGATCTAGCCTGAAGGATACAGTGAGTGTTTTTATAGGTGGGGACTGAATGGCTCTGTCTTCCTTGCTCTAGAAGGGCAAGGTGTGCTCAAGGCTTCACTGATGACCCAAGGCAGAGATTAGAGAAAGACGGCTGTGGACGGCCACCAGCATCAGGGTTGTTCGCCTCTCTTAAGAGGGAGTCTGAACGGAACGGTAGGTTGCCGTCGCCCTTGTGGGCACACAAGAGGACCCCTGTGGCTGGTACACAACTTTCCTCACTCATCCTGGGAATAAATGTAGAGCATTGAACCACTTAGGGAAATTTAGTCACTCGTGGAAATTAACATAGGGGTGCCCCACTGGGTTTTTTCCTCCTAGCGTTTTATTTTATCTGATCCAATAGGTAGTTTCATTTAACTGTGTGGTAAAGCAAGTATTGGGAAGTTTGCTGTGTGGAAATCTAGACACAGGGAGAAGTCCCTGGCATTGTTCTGAAAGTAAGATGTATTTGATGTGTCATCCTGCCATTTTTCCTTTTTAAATAAGGAATATGTTTTGGCCCATACCGAAATGCCTACCACCTTGGAAGGAGCCGAAGCAGCTATTAAAAAGCAAGAGGACTTCATGACCACCATGGATGCCAATGAGGAGAAGATCAACGCCGTTGTGGAGACTGGCCGGAGGCTGGTGAGCGACGGGAACATCAACTCGGACCGCATCCAGGAGAAGGTGGACTCTATTGACGACAGGTGTGGTTTTCTGAGGTTCTTGGGGGAGTCTTGCACCTGGGGACGCCCACGCTTCCAAATCGTTAGCCAGAAGTCCTTGGTACTTCTGGGCTTGAATTTGCCAGTGGGTGAGAGATAGGGTCACCTAGCAGCATTTTAATCTGCCAACCGCAGAAAATTAGCAGGAGGTACACAGCTTCCTACAAATTTTGTTCTTGTTATAACACATGCACAAGTATCTGCAAAAGAAAAGACAGTCTGAGAAGCCGAACTGTCCCTTAGTCAAAGAGTCGTAAAGATCAGAGGGAATCGGGTGTAAGCCATGCCCTCTGAGAGCTGACACGGCCCGTACTGGATGGGACTTGGAGAACTAGACCTTTCCCCAACCAAGCCTGTGAAGACTTCTCCAAAGCCTGTCAGGGGGAGTGAAGAGAATATGCTGTGCTGGCCAGGGGTACTTGGCAGAGCCATTGTTTAATTAAGCTACAAAGGAATGTTTATCTGGCCTTTCTTAGAAAATTGGTTATGTATCTTTTCTTATGTTGAGAATAAAGGCCATTTTCTTCTGCTGCTGGGCACCTCCAGGATTGAGTACTTTTTCTTTTTTACAATTCTAAATGAATTTTGGATTGCCTGAAGGCCAATTTGGTCCTAACCCCTAGCTCTCTCACTGCCTGTGTTGCTGAGGTGAGAGGGTCAGGGCAGATCAAGGTACGGATGCACCAGCAGGACCAGTTCTGGGCCAGCCATTCTAGTTCTGTTATTTCCTCTCTGGGTCAGTCACTAGCCTCTGTATCAATCAGTCCATTCTGGTCCCAGTCTGGGCTAGATTTAAAGTCCATTGTGCCACTGATGTCATCAAGAAACAAGCTCTCCCTCAAGGCTCCTGCTCTACCTCCAAATGCAACGAAAAGGAAGAATTTCTTGTTAAGGGTACTCCCTTGCGTCCCACTTCCAAGAGGTTCTCCTGTTACCCAGGGGATTGGGGGTGGGGGGCGATTAATTCTATTTTCCCATAAAGATTGAACTCCTGGCTTTTTAGCACTTCCAGTCTTTCTTTCTTCACTAATCCAGAGTCTAAACCATACATATCGTAATGGTGGTACTGTGGCATAGGGAATAAATTACATTAATTATCATTTAGTATCTGTTGGTTTTTAAAACACTCCAAAAAAAGGAAAAAAACATTTCCTCCAGCAAATCCTTTTTAAATGAGTATGAGAAGTAAGGACTAGAGAAAATGAATGTTGTTTTTCCTAATGTTTAATCTCCTATTATTTTGTAAATACCATATCCAGTAACCTGCCTGTGTTAGGTGGACACAGCTGGTTTCCTAACAGCAACTCGGCCATTTGGGACACATGCACTGAGACAGGTGCCCAGCTGCCTGCTGTTCCTCAGTTATTTAAATGTCCCTGGTGCGCTGCAGCTGCACAGGGTTTTGGAAGCAGGTGATGTTTTCAAGGAGCGAGACTCCTGGAGATAAGAGAACATTTCAGCAGCCCTCAATTGTGGCTTAACCTTCATTTTGCCCTTGACAGAGGACCTAAGCTCCTGGAATTTCAGACCCTCTTAAAGATAATCCAGTTTTTAAAAAGAAACAGAAGGTCATATTGATGAGCATAAGAAAGCAGGGTGGGGGGTACCTTTCCACTGAGCTGTCATGAGTTTTATTTTTCTCTGCCGTTGGGAACTATCTCTAGAGGCTGCAAGATCTGAACCTGACTCTAGAGAATACTTGTCTGTTTTAAAAATACACAGATCTCTGAATTCCAGGTGTTGTATGTAGGGGTACAAGCTAAGTAAACATCTAAATGTTCAGATCAAATCCCCTTGGCCAGAAACAGTCTGACACTGTTGCGAAGCTAGTTTTGTAGAAGGCAGAATTATTATAACTTTCTTAAGTTCTGGAAATCTTGTCAATTACGACTGGATTTTTTTTTAAATAAAAAGTCCTGCAACAGCTGTGGGTGGACATGAGTGGCCGTTAAAATGATTGTGGGCGGGGGGACAGGGACAGAGCCTGCTGTCCAACCCCATCTCGGGGTGTGGCTATGTGAGTCCCCTGGGAAAGAGGATGATTCTAGCCACAGCACAGTCCAGGACACTGAGGGAAAGTACACAGCTTTATAAAGCAAGGCTGTATGTCATACAAGGAAAAAAATTAAAAGTACCATCTTCTTTCGATTCTTCGCGGGGACCAGAATTAATCCCAGCATCTTCTTCATGTGACGGTTGATAATAGAAGGACAGAGGAAAATACAGCAAGAGACTGACTCTTGCCCCTACAAAGAGCAGCCCTAAAATTGTGGAAAACTACAGCTGTGTTTTATTATAACCCCCAGATCCTTCCTTTCCTTACAGCTGAATCTGTGACCCAGCCTTGGGAGAGCTCCCTCCTGAGTTTCACAGCCCGTGAATGCCATCAATTGTTGCTACTAGTCAACATTCAAGCCACATTCACTTCTTTCGAGTTTTCTGAGTCAGTGAGAATTTCAGCAGCTGGCGTAGCTGTCTTGCTCCTCTGAGCACACCCCACAGAGGCCAGGCATTTGTCCATGTTCTAGATCCATGCTGGTGGACTCGGGGCACTAAATCACCAGCCTCCCTTTGGCTTGTCCCCTCTGGGTCCCACTACAAGAGATCGATGATCTGGGTCAAAGCCTGTTGGGTGTGCACGAGACTGTTCTGCTCTAGTCATATGAGGAATGCTTTCAAAAGTGTGCCTGGTTGTATTTCTCCCTCAATGAATCTTCTCAGGGTTTTGAGGTTTTCATTCCTGTTATTTCTGTATCAAGGTTGCTTTTTGTTGTTGTTGTAACCACCATTACCTGCGAGTCTTCCTGGCTGCCCTAGCACTTTCATGAGGCACCAGGGAAGGAAATGGGATCTTTATTCACGGTCTTTGACTAAGGATGAGAGTGTCCTGCATCTTATTACCAACTGCGCCTTATGTTTCCTCCCTCCTGAAGTTTCACTTTATTTCCTTTTGCCCCCTAGATTAGTATCTGACTTCAAGAACTTTCCTTGGAATTCCTTCCCCACCTGCATTTTTAGATGAGGAATTTCTTTAGCAAATAAATATTCCAGAGGGGTAAGCCCAGATTTTTTAACAGTCATCCAGAAGAATCCTTGAGAGGGTGGTGTCATGAAAGATAGCAATTAAGTGGCTTTGGCCTTTATTGGTTCTTCTTGCGAAAACAGTAGCCTGTCTAAAATTTTAGGGAGAAAACTCCTCCCTTTAATCTCATCTCTAGCACAATGCCATTTTAGTTTTTTTCTCCTTAGTCTGTCCCTTGGAGTTTTTACACCATTGAATACTCATAAGCCCTTTTCATTTAACGTTATGTAATAAATGTTTTTCTATTTTTGCATTTCGCCTAAGTAGTTATGAGCGTCTTAAGATCCTCTTTCCTGCAGCTGTGGAACCCCTTTCAACTAATACTTGTCATGATAGTATTATTATTTATCTGAATAAAAGAGATAAATAATATATATGATGTTATTATGTATATGATATAGTGTTTATATATGATATATTATCTGCTCATATTTTTTACCTAAAAATCAGGTTAAGAAGTCCCTGCAGTGGTCACCTGGCAGCTGCGTTTCCCTTTGTGATGTGCCCATTTTTTACTCAGAGGCTCAGTGGTGGCTGGAGTCTGGAGGGGCTACAGGAGCAAAAGGCTTGGCCCGTGGCTGCCCGGGCAAGGATAGCCATGGTGCTGTTCCTGTCAGCTGGCGACACTTTCTGAAGGCCCATGTGGCATGTGGCATCACTGTAGACCTTTCCTTTCGTGGAGGAGGTTCTTGAAAAGTCAGCACCTCTTCCTCAGCATGTTGGAGAATCGGGCTGTGTTCTTCCTCACCTTGAGCTGCGGGCTAGTGAGAATTGATGACCCACCTTGTCCAGGCACATGCAGCACAAATTGCTTTGTAAATCGGGATAAAAAATAATTTGCATGCTGTTCCTTGCCCACTATATACCCTGTACTTAGAGCGGCTTTCTTGGTTAGATTACGTGGAAATACCAAGGAGGCAGTATTCATGGAAATGCTCCCTAGTTCTCCGTGTGGTAGAGCTCATCTCCTACTGCAGTGGGGCCATTTGAAAGTCCTTTTTGAGGTGTTCGCTTTGCTGTTCTTTAGTTTCTGGTGGAGAAACTAAACCATTGGGCGTGAGAAAGAAGTTTGCCGGCAACTGCCTGGACCTCCGAGGGTGGTCGGGAAGAAGCTGTGTGTGCAGCGTTTGCGCTGTCGGTGGGGTTGGGAGCATCCCCTGCCCCTCCTCACTCACCACATTCAGCTCCTTCCATTTTTTACGAGTTTTAAGATTGTGCCTTTTTACCTTTGAACCTTGTAAACCTTGTCTCAACAAAGAGCGGGGTTGAGTAGATGATATAACCTTAGAGGTCCAAAAAGTGATCAATCATTCCTATGTTTTGTTGTGAGTCTTTTTTTTTTGTTCTTTCTGTGCCATGGCTACCTCACTTGGAGGACCCTAAAATCTCCTGTTTCTCTTACCTTCCGCACATGATCGAAAACTGCAAATAAACTCTTTTCAGCGTACATCAAAGTCTGGGGAAGAAATCGAATTGTAAATTCTGTGTTTCAGGATCCCCTACTTTTCTTAAAATTGTTGTCATCATTGTTATAACAGACACAGGAAGAATCGTGAGGCAGCCAGCGAGCTCCTGATGCGACTAAAGGACAACAGAGATCTTCAGAAATTTCTGCAAGATTGTCAGGAGGTGAGGCACCCTTTAATTCCCACCCCCTACCTCCCCCAACCCCTCCTGGTCTCCGGTGGCAGCCAGTCAACATTCTGCAACATAGCCCCTTCAACTGGGAACTTCACCCAGGCCAGAAACTCCTGTACCCGACTCATGTGGGAGTGGGGAGGCTCAGTGCCCAGGCAGTTCTCTAACCCCCGAGGACACTGCTCACTCCATACATTCTGAGATCATTGTAATCCAGAACTGCGTTACCCACTGCCCAGCCACTAGCCACACTTGACTATTTAAATTATTTAAAATTAGTTAAAGATGTAGCTCCTCACCCACCCAGCCCTTATTTTACGTGCTTGGTAGCCCACGTTAGGCTAGTGGTGACCATATTGAACAGCGTAGAGTGCGACCTTTCCATCACCCCAGAAGGTTCTGTCCTAGAATATCCTACAACCTGAACACATGTTGAATTGTAAGTATTTAAACCAATGTACATGTGAATGGTATGGAAAGAAAGAACTAAAAGGAACTGGAATTGGCTACCAGGTAAGAAGCAGAAGTTTAAACACACACACACACACACACACACACACACACACACACAACAGATAAACCAAGTTTCTTATTCACTTAAGGCTAAAATTTCCACCTTTCAGGTTCATTGGGGTATGTGTCTTATATACCATGAGCAATAATCCTGATGGCAAACACCATATTTTAACATGTGGGATTAATCTGATGGTTCTCATTCTAGTCCATGCTCCCCCAACCCATGTATAAACAAAACTTTGAAAAACTTTAATCGGCTAATAAACACCAGTCTGTTTTCAAGCCAGCTGGAGAAAAGCATCTAGCTGACTTCACATGTGTGAATTCATGAGCAATCAGATTTTCCTATCTGCCAGAGGACAACTGACACTCAGGACTCTCAGGTTTATTAGGAAAACCTCCTAGAAAGCAGAAACAGGATGAGGTACGTCCAGGGGGAGTATAGAAGGATAGAGGGAGTGGGGATGGCATCAGGTCCTGAGCTGAGAATATGACTCAAATCATCTCACACACCTCTCATGCACACTTGTGGCCGTGTGTTGAAGGGAATACAGCTATTGTAATGACATGTTAGATTATTTGTGACAGAAGTACTTCATGTCCATTGAACTACTGTCTTATTGTGAGTCTTGTAAAATGTCCCAGCAGCAGCTAAATCTTAAGAAGGAAAGTCCTAAACTATGTAGCATAGGGTCTGTTGGCTTTCAGTGCCACGTTGATGAATCTAAGTCTTTGGAGGATTTGCCCGGAGACAGATGCGAGTGCCTCTCCTAAGTGACTTCCAAGCGCTAGTAATCCATTTGAATAGGATGCTCATTTAAAGAGACATTTGTGTCCCAAGACAGGATGTGGAGGAGAGTAAGGGGACCTAAATTTGGCTGAGTGGAGTTGAATGTTGTGCTACAGTGAATACCAAGTGGCCCTTTAGTGTTGGAGGGAGTAAAAGGTATTGGGAGATGTCTGCAGGTGGGGCTGGGCCTCCTGCGATTGGTGGTCCCTGTTATCACCTTGATTTTGATGTTTCCTTTGAAGCACTGTAAATGGCTTATTTTAATCTCAGTTCGTGTTCCCCTGAGGGTAGAGGGCAGGGGGTTTCTTGGGATCCTTGCTTCAAGGGCAAGTTAACGAGATGAAATTCATTTCTCCTGCCATGGGGGAGCTGGCACTAACTTTGAGAAAAAGAGTGCCAAGATGCTATTAGGAGGCGAGTGGGTGGCTCTTGAGAGAACCTCAGTTGCATCTGGAATTTCCAGTCCCCTGTCTGAAATCCTTCCATACGTGTGGATTCATAAATAGAAGTATGTGGAAAAAGTAAGTAAATAAAACAATGGTCCTGCCCAATGAAATCACAGGAAACGGTCGGTTGTAGACCTTTCGATCTTTTTTCCCATTTGTTCCACATTAGCATCCTTAGTTACAAGGAGTTTGCTTCCCAGCCCACACCACTGCTGGTTGCCAGTTTCCGTTTTGAAAGCCTGGAGGAACTCAGTCCTGCATGATTTCTCCTTGTGGTGTGCAGGAAAGTTTTGGCTGGACCTTTTTATGTCACCGAGATGATTTGCAGGCCTTCTTGTAACGGCTCTGTTAAGTCTCCTAAGTTTATCCTTTCTCCCCCTGTTCTGTCTCTCCATGAGCCTTGTTAAAAATTTAATGCAACTGTAGTCTGTACAGAGCTGTCAGGCCTCCCACATTAACACACACCATCTCTGCTGAGCGACAGGATTTAGCTCAGTTTTGGGGACTCCAGGACACTTAGTGTAGAAATGCAAGCATAGGTGATAACATGTTATTGTTTGGCTGTAAGCTTTCAGCGTAAGTATATCTGTTTTAAGCCAGAAGCTCTAAGAATGGAGACAAACCCTGCATTTGAAAATATTCCTGTTGGGCCAGTAGATATTGACAAAGCACCCAGAGGTCAAATTTAATACCATTACTGATTCTTGGTGTTGCTCAAGGCCCAGAGAATCCAGGGATTTCTCCCTCTGTCATAATCCCTTCCTCATGGGAGCCTGGGCTAGAGGAGACTGGGATGGGGAAACCAACCCTATGTGCCACCACCCATCCCCATAAACACCACCTGGATGGTGTTTGTTCCATCAGTACCATGGAAATAAGCAAGGACCTGCCTGCTTCCAGTTAAGGATAGAGGTATAAAGAGCATAGGTTTAACAGTGTTATTTTAAGAAGATCCAAAAATGAATGATTTAAAAAGCATCTAATCTGGTCTCCCTCACCCCCGCCTTACACCTCCCCTGGAATTTTCTGAAACTGCTGATTTTTTCAGGAGGGCAGTATGACAGGATTTATCTGCCACAGGAATAGTGGGTTCAGTACTTTGCATTTAAGTGAATTCGGTGATCAAAGCATTTTTCCTATTCTTTTCCAATCTGCACAGCATTTTTTTTCTGCCGAGAACAAGGACACTCTTCAATGACCTTTGCAGATACCCACAAATAATCATTTTAGCTCTAGTTTCAGAATGCTGATGAACTAGCACGTTCCATAGATCCATTTATTGTGCTGCATTGCATGATGCTTTATCTGTAAGATGATGTGTTCAGCAAAGCACATGTTTGTCTGTAAGCCTCTGATTTTTATGTAGCACTTTTTTTAGTCCCTCTTGGGTAGGTGGTTATGAATGGAGAAACTATGTGAATGTCTTTGGCACTTTCAGTAAATGCCTTTTATTGTGTTTAATCTGTTTGTGCGTGTAGAATACAATACAGGGAGAAGTTTTGTCATTTGGTTTCCTTTTTACCTCTCTGCCCCTTAGATTGACTAGATGGTCCTGGTATTTTTCAAATTTCAGCTACCCCCAAAACTGAAAAATAGGTAAATCTTCTAAAATAGGAAATTTAGTGTCCTGTTGTTCTGTAACCCATCTGTTGTACTTATTTACAAAGAGCTTAGGAGATTTATTGGCTTTTTTCCTCACCAAAAAGTGGGATCAAAGATCTTCCCATTTTTCCTTTCAGTTCCCTCCCTCTGCCTGGCAATTAGCCTGGGAAGGGTAGAGATGGAGCCCAAAGTTTATCCACATTCAGTGCCAGAGCGGCTCCTATGACCCACTTCATTTTCCTTGACATGGTTTCCAAAGAACAGCCTTTCTGTTGTTTAAATTTATGGGGAAGCCTTTCTCAGCAGCAGTACGGAGTGCTGGTGAACAGCCTTGGAAATGTTGACTCTCTAAGACTCTCCTCTTGGTTTTCTGTGCCATTTGTAAAACTTTGGAGGTAGGACCATGAAGCCATTCTTGTGCAAACTTGTTGGGACAGACTGGTGTAAAAGTGAACTTCTGGAGTCACACAGGAGAAGGGACATGTTCCCTGAGTTCGTTTGTTTCTAGTTCTGGGCTGACTCTGCATTCCATTGCTCGTCTTTTGCCTCGGCAAACAAAAGGCTCTGCCTGGGTTAGGGCTCTGCACTGGGTGGGAGTTAGGACTCGGGCCAATGAGAGGCAGGCAGCAGCTAAATGCTGGGGCCAATTTGGGATGAAAGCCAATGGGAGAAGTGAGGCCAGGGGCCGGATGTCTGGCCAGCTTGCACCCCTGAGCCTTGTAAGAGATCTCCCTTCTCATCTGTCAGTGGTTGGCAGGCTCTTCTGTGGCTTTCCAGAGTTCAGATTCAAGTAGACGTGTAGGGTCTCAAAATCAAGTCTTGCGAAATGTTGGTCTAAGTGGAAGGTTCTTTAGGGAAATAGAAACTATAGAGAAAGAGGTGTGAAGATAATTCAGACTTGGAGGACAGATTGAAAGGGCATTGTTTTTGGCTTAACCCTGTAGTAAGCAAGTTATTTATGCCTTTTGGCATTCTTGTAGATGTACCCATGAAAGGGGGTGGAGATAGAGAATAAAAGAGGAGGATTTTTAAGTTTTGTTTTTTTGTTTTTGTTTAAGAAAACTAAAAGAATAGAAAGATCACCAAATGGAGTATAAAAGATAGTCATAAGTAACATGATATAACTGATGCAGGTATTTGAAAGAGAAGAAAGTTGTGACTTGGACTGGTTAGAGCAGAATTTTAAACAATTCTTTAGGGGGAAAGCTGGCTAAGAGAGCCAAGCATTTTTCATTTTAAGAGCCGGACATTTTGCATGATAGTGCATAAGAGCTTTTGTATTTTTGCGTTTAATGTTAGCTGCACATTTTAGAGCAGAGCTCAAGTACAAGCTCTCCGTGCAGGTTAATGGATACCTGTCATGACGGGACCAGGTGGTAAAGTTAAATATTTGGTTGGTTTTTGTTGTGGGAATGTGCAGCCTGTAAACATAATCCTTTCTGGGCAGAAGGAAGGCCAATTCTGTGATCAAAGTCTCTGAAACTCTCCTATTTCTTTTTTCCCCTAGCTGTCTCTCTGGATCAATGAAAAGATGCTCACAGCACAGGACATGTCTTATGATGAAGCTAGAAATCTGCACAGTAAATGGCTAAAACATCAAGCATTTATGGCAGAACTTGCATCAAACAAAGAATGGCTTGACAAAATTGAGAAGGTGAGTGAAAATGTTGAAGGGGCTCCCCCTCCCCCATTCAGTGGTTTAGGCACGAGAGAAAATGAACCGGATGGAAAAGACCTCCCTTTGATTTGGCATATTTCCCAATATATTTGAGTCACACCTCATCATATACAAAGTTCCATGGCCAGCAGCATCCCACTTCCATGTGCCAGTTCCTGACTTCAAACCACCAGGTGGGAGAAAAGCAGAAATTCAGATGGTCCAGAGCACTTGATGTATCTCCTAAGGAATACTAGGTGTTTAGTCTCTTGGTGTATCTCATGTACTATGGTTGGAAGCTCCCACTATCTTTATCAAATTATATGTACTGCAATATGAGAACTTAAAAATGTATGTCTATTAAGTTTTCCCTATTTTCTTGGGTGGCTTCTATATCCAAAGCACTATGTAGGTTGTGAAAATGTGTTGTTTTGGCACAAAGGCAGCCTGTGCAGCATAACCGAATGTGACTGAGACGTCCCTCCCCGCCACGTCCCTTTTCTCCCTTCACAGTTTTTGTGTAACTATGAAAATAATGTGATCTTTTGGGAAGTGGAATGGATGAAGTCTTAGGCTATTAACATTTCATGTGCCATCACATCGGTTAAAACTGTGTTTGAGCAAGGAGCAACCGCTTGTCACTCAGCTCCCATGGAATCCGTACAGTGTGCATGGAGTACCCCGTCGATTGTACTGAGCAGTAGCTTCCCGTGGAAAGACTGTGTGTGTGTGTGCATATAGATGTGTATATTGAATGAAGGGGTATATCACAAATCACATCTTAGGTTTGTTTTTCACAGTGGCACTTATTCTGTATTTATTTAAGACCACACTGATTTGTGTTTTCCAGGAAGGAATGCAGCTCATTTCGGAAAAGCCTGAGACAGAAGCTGTGGTGAAAGAGAAGCTCACTGGCTTACATAAAATGTGGGAAGTCCTTGAATCCACCACCCAGACCAAGGCCCAGCGGCTCTTTGATGCAAACAAAGCTGAGCTCTTCACCCAGAGCTGTGCAGACCTGGACAAATGGCTGCATGGCCTGGAGAGTCAGATTCAATCTGATGACTATGGCAAAGACCTGACCAGCGTCAACATCCTGCTGAAAAAGCAACAGGCAAGTGGACGAGGCGACAACAGCATTCTTTATTGTCTCAAGCGTCCCCATTCTTGGGAGTTGGTGCTTTGACAGCATCGAGAGGCATTTCCAGAATCTACTGGAAAGACACAATATCAATTGAAGTAGTGGGTATCTGTGCATGGGAATAATTTATATCATCTTGGTAGTTGATGGGTGTTATCTCCATTTAACAGTGGAGAAACTATTATTTTACTCACCTCTGCATTTCAAATGAGCGAGGTGTTCATGTTTGTACATGTCACTGTATAACTTCTGGAGAGGTGACAGTTGTCTGAGTTGCTCAAGGTGTTTTACAGATAATAAAAGAAATCTAACAGTTTTTTGCTTGGTGATTGAAAAGAACTAAGGGCACTAATGAATTTATGAGAAAACAGGCCTAGCGAAGTCGAGAAAGCAGGTCAGTGGCAGAATCTTCTGGTGGCTGCCAGGCTGGGTTTGCAGTGCATAGCTGTGTCCCACCCGAGCCCAGCAGTTCTGCTTGGAACCAGTCTGCAAAGATGGGCTCTGCTGAATGCCAGGGCTTATTTCTTCATCCAAGCTGACACCAACCTTACTTTTTCTGAATGCTGTGGTTACTCTGCATTAAGGAAGCTTTTTCATGGATCATGTGATTTGTAGCCATAGCTGTTTACCTCCCCTACCTGCAAAGGGAGTCATGTAATTCATTCTCAGACGCTGACCCCTTGTCTGCCCACCTATAGGCTCCTTGGGGTGGTGTTTCCAGAGTGGGAAGCCTTTGCTTCCACTGCTACCTACTTCTCTTCATGTAAATAAGCAACTTATATTTATTAGCTTATTATCCAGTATGTAAAAAACAAAACAAGGGCTGACCACGATGGCTCAGCAGGCAGAGTTCTCGCCTGCCATGCTGGAGACTTAAGTTTGATTCCCAGTGCCTGCCCATGTGGAAAACAAAAGCAAAACAAAGAAAGAAGTCAGCTTTCTGATTGAAGGAATTAAGGGAAGATTATTACATTAGCTCCCCATCCCCTACCTCCTTCTTACCTAAAAGTGTGGTGACCCTCTGACAAGGGTATTCCATCCTAATAGTTGACTTGGCTTCCAACATCAGATGAAGAACTGTCCTGTTCCTATAACTAACTAGCGCTTGTTTCCCTTATCACTTCCCTCCCCAGTTCTTAGATGAACTCTAATATCACTCCCAATTTTAAAATCCTCAATGTAGGACTTTAAAAAATGAGCTGGTGAAGAGTGCTGGGCTGAATGGTAGCTCAGTAGAGGCTTGAACCATTCCCTGGCCTCTACACTCTGTAAGTTCATATCCTTCAGTCTCCCCTGTGGGTTAGTGCCAAGGCAAGTGTCGTATAGGACGGGTGGCAGTCCCCATCTCCGGTGTGAGGGCCAGTCTGCTGTCTGCCCCCAGATGCTGGAGAACCAGATGGAAGTACGGAAGAAGGAGGTTGAGGAGCTCCAGAGCCAGGCCCAGGCCTTGAGTCAGGAGGGGAAGAGTACCGACGAGGTGGACAGCAAGCGCCTCGCCGTGCAGACCAAGTTTACGGAGTTGCTGGAGCCCTTGAGTGAGAGGAAGCATAACCTGTTGGCCTCCAAAGAGATCCATCAGTTCAACCGGGATGTGGAGGACGAGATCGTGAGTAGGCCCTTGCTGCAGGAGCAGCTTATCCATAAATCTCCTCGCTTGTCTTCAAGCCCATGTCCTCGCTACTCTGTTGAGCTCACCATGCCTGAGTCTTGTACAGGTTCTTTTCACTGTCACACAGAATGCAGCTTCACTGTTCTGGGTTTCTGAAGATTCTCTGGGGTTTTCATGCCCCAAAATGACATTTTTAGACTCATGGTGAGTCTGATACTGGGGATGAAGGTAGGGTTGGGGAGACTAACCCTTGCTCTGTATCCCAGATGCAGGGCCCACTTCCTTCGCAGCCCTTCTGCAGGGAATTGAACACCCTCTCTCCACGAAGCTGACCTCTCTGCTCTCCCCTGCTGCTTGTTCGTATCATATATTTATCTTGCTAAGTCGTCCTGGGACTTGATCTCACCTGTTTGCAATTCTTTCCAGCTGTGGGTTGGAGAGAGGATGCCCTTGGCAACTTCCACGGATCATGGCCACAACCTCCAGACTGTGCAGCTGTTGATAAAGAAAAATCAGGTAAATGTTTGAGCTCAGAATAGCTTAGCCTGATAAATAATTGCCCTGAATTACAAGGCAGAGAATGTGATTACTTTGGGGCCCGAGCAGCACAATATAAACGCCAGGCTGTTGCAATTAGCATGTCTTTTCGTGTGTGTTTGCCACTTCCACACAGACCCTGCAGAAAGAAATCCAGGGCCACCAGCCTCGCATCGACGACATCTTCGAGAGGAGCCAAAACATTGTCACCGACAGCAGTAGCCTCAATGCCGAGGCTATCAGGCAGAGGCTCGCTGACCTTAAGCAGCTGTGGGGCCTCCTCATCGAGGAGACGGAGAAGCGCCACAGGCGCCTCGAGGAGTCGCACAAGGCCCAGCAGTACTACTTTGACGCGGCGGAGGCCGAGGCGTGGATGAGTGAGCAGGAGCTGTACATGATGTCTGAGGAAAAGGCCAAGGTGAGAGAGGCCCCTGCCCTCTGCGAGGGGAGGCGGGCAAGCCTTTCTGCCCCTGGAGAGCCTCAGACTCACACCCGAGCCTGTTTCCCTGCTGGTGGCTTTTGTGTGTGTGTGTGTGTGAAAAGTCCCATTTCCTGCCTCTGAGTGTCCCTGGTCTCTGTGGTGCCTAAAGGTGTCAGACCTGGCCGGCAGTTCCCCTTGATGTGCAGTTTTCTGTCTGAATCCTGGTCTGTCACTCAGACTGGGTTCATACTTTTAATTCTCTTTCTCTTTAAGAAAAATCTTCCAGAGTACTTCTTGGTCTCTCTAGTTAAGGGTTAACTAAACTTTACCATGTACAAGATGCTTCTGAGACTGTCTGAAGGGACCTTGCGAGTCCAGCCTGCTGCAGTCTGCCTGGTAGACTGAGGAGCTTTAGCCAGCAGGATGCACTTGGTCTGCCTGAGCTTTGCTGTGTTCCTCGGAGGGGTCTTGTATCGCCCTCAGAAACGTTCATCACTCGCTCAGGCCCCCTACAATCCAGCCACATAGGTTCTGCTCCCCACCACCCATCCCACGCTTCTGGTCTTCTCATTTCTGATGATCCTTCCTCCTGCCCCATCATGGGCTTAGCCTGTTCCCCCTGAAGGTGGTGCTGGCTCCAGAGACAGAAACTGTGGGTGTGACCGTCGCCTTCTTTGCAGGACGAGCAGAGCGCTGTCTCCATGCTGAAGAAGCACCAGATTTTGGAGCAAGCTGTGGAGGACTATGCAGAAACTGTGCATCAGCTCTCCAAGACCAGCCGGGCCCTGGTGGCTGACAGCCATCCTGAAAGGTGGGTGCCGTTCGTACAAAGGAGTCCCCAGCCGTCGGTAACTCCTAGTAAGAGGCTTTTACTACACCACGTGAAAAGAAAACGGCAGCATTTATCTTGAGTGGCTGGTAAGGTGAATGTGTGGGAAGTACTAGCCCCATAGGCCCATGCTGAGTAGGAAGGGTGAACTGTTGGGTTAGAACATTATTCTCATGGGTTAAATAAATGTCTCCCATCAGCCCAGGCCTATTGAAAGATTACTGATGTGCCAGGAGTGCACATTGACGTCACAGGTACATGTCGTAGAGCATTTATCCCTGGGTTCAACTTCCAGTGTAAGGAAGTAATTATTTCATCGAGCAAATTTTAAAAGGTGAGGTAGACAGCAATGCATGGGACTAAAATAAAAGGTCTCCCAGGAAGAACAAAATGTTCGATTTGATATCAGCACCCAGCTCATTTACATTAATGCTCAGAAAGCCTTTGAAGAAGAAGAGATAAGGGTGGTGCTCACCCACTCTGCCAGGCCCGTCTTAACTTCTGGGCCCATCATTTTAGGCTCTCTGTGCAACTGCCTATTCATGAGTCAGAAAGGAAAGGAGCTGGTCGTGCGCCTTAGCCTGGGGGGAGATGAGGTGTGCTCAGTGGCCATGCTGGTATAGGACGGCCTTACGGTGTCCATGATGAAGGGTCTCAGGAAAGTGGCCTGTATTTCCTTTTATAGGATTGTCATTCTAGAGGTGGGGAGGGGGTGGCAAGGTGAAGGGATGAGAAGCAGCCTCCTGCCTGTAGCCCCAGAATCCTGAAAGCAGGAGCAGCAGGGTCAGCCCTCCCAGCAGGCACAAGCATTCAGCCCAGAGAAAGTACAGGCTGGTGTGTGCCAGGCAGGGCGCAGCATTGGTTCCTTGGGTCACGTCATGCTTGAGAATGGAAGCTCCCTGACCGTCAACTTTATGTTAGCTTTCAACATCGAAGAAAATCCTGACTTCCAGAACCAGTGAAGCAGAGGGCTAGGGTTTTCCTCCCCTCCCTTCATCATCATGCTCAGAATGCCTTCAGCCTTGGTTATTGTGTTTTGATTACATATTAGCATTTCATTATGAAGTTGAGGTCAGATTTCAGAGTTTTATTTCTCAGACTAAATAGATTCACCCAAAGTTCCCTTTGAGAAGTATTTTGTAACACCCTGTCCCAGTATTTAAATCGCATTTGTTTTCTCCCTGAAGAAAATTGACATTTACATCCCCCCCCCCACGCGCGCGCGCGCTTCTCTCTTTCAGCGAGCGCATCAGCATGCGGCAATCCAAAGTGGATAAGCTTTACGCTGGGCTGAAAGACCTTGCTGAGGAGAGGAGGGGCAAGCTGGACGAGAGGCACAGGCTGTTCCAGCTCAACCGGGAAGTGGATGACCTGGAGCAGTGGATCGCCGAGAGGGAGGTGGTCGCAGGGTCGCACGAGCTGGGACAGGACTATGAGCACGTCACGGCAAGTACTTGGGCCGGGGCATGAGTGACGGTGCAACAAGGGCTGCCCTCTGAAGGCCCTTCGCGTTCCTCTTCCCTGAGCAGATGCACCGCGTCTGGACCTGGGGCAGAGGTCATGTGTGGAGTTTTGTTTCACCTTGGTGTTTTTCTCCCACCCGGGTGACCTTGACTTACGTTGGTTAACTTCTCTAGACCTCCCTCCACCAGTGGTTAACGGAGGTGGGGGCTACAGTGAGCAAGAAGAAAGCCTGACTGAGAAGAGGTTTTAGAGCCAAGTCATGTGCATTACTGTTACCTCTCCCTTAGGGGCAGTTTCCATCCGAAGGATATTCATGTGATAAAGAAATAAAATTTTCACAGCGGTCTCACTGATTTCTTTGTGCTTTTCCCCATTCCAGATGTTACAAGAACGATTCCGCGAATTTGCTCGTGACACAGGGAACATTGGGCAGGAGCGCGTGGACACGGTCAATCACATGGCAGATGAGCTCATCAACTCCGGGCACTCGGATGCCGCCACCATAGCTGAGTGGAAGGACGGCCTCAACGAAGCTTGGGCTGACCTCCTGGAGCTCATCGACACAAGAACCCAGATTCTCGCGGCCTCCTATGAACTGCACAAGTTTTACCATGACGCCAAGGAGATCTTTGGGCGCATACAGGACAAGCACAAGAAGCTCCCTGAGGAGCTTGGGAGAGACCAGAACACCGTGGAGACCTTACAGAGAATGCACACTACATTCGAACACGACATCCAGGCTCTGGGCACTCAGGTGGGTGGGGAAGCAGTGCCGAGGTGGAGGTGGGGGCGCTAAGGTGTGTCCTTCCATAATGGGTCTGTACCTTTCTGAGCATCTCTCCATCTCTTGACTCCCTCAAAGAATTGCCCAAATTAAAGATACACACACACTCACACGCATACTGCTGCGATGCTCGATTTGTGGGAACCTGTCCATCCATAAAGGTCTAAGTTTGCCACATTTGCAAACACTTGTTAGATGAATGTCCCCATGATTAAAGAAGAAATAAACATTGCAAATGCACATGCAAACATTTGCCAGTTACAGGCCTTCTTAATAAGAGTTTATATAATTGTTAACATATTCAGCCAGAGTAAGCTCCAAAGTCATACCTTATTGTTTTCCATCAGCCAGTGTCTGAGATATACATCCGGAAAGAGGGAAAATAAGATCCTAATGTTTTAATATGCCTGGCCTTTTCTCCCCTGCTTTAAAATGGCTAACACTAAGACTTTGTTTAAACGATGTTTGACAAAGTAATAACAATATAACAGTAGGAATCTGTAGTATAATCATGCTCTAGTTTCCTTTCTAGTGTCTGCACAGTTGTTTAGTCATATTGCTTTTAGTTGAAAAATAAATGTGGTGTTTTTCCTTTCCATAAGGTTCACGGTCCTAGAGAAGAAGCCAGTGTTGTTAAAGATTCCAGTCCTAAGTGCATCCAGGATTTTGTTCTTGTCGGTTAAGAGCACATCTGTTATGCAGTGCTGGGGTCACCAATCTTCTTCTGTAAAGGGACAGATAGTACATATTTTTGGTCTTCAGAGCCCCACGGCCTCTGCTGAATGCTTAAACAAACGAGCATGATGTGACCTCATTGCTCTTTATTTACAAAAACAGGCGGCCTGGACTTGGCTGCAGACCCAAGTTTGCCGGTTGCTGATCAGGTGCATCAGCTTAACATTCTAATAGTGTCCTTGGGATAGGAGGTGGAGGCCTTCTGTGAAGGGACCGCCTCTACTGCCACTGTCTGCTCACTCTGTTCAGATAAAGTGACTTCAGCTTTTCTACCAACAGAGTAGAAGGTGTTGAGGAAATATTTAAAGTGTTATGGGGAGTGGCCCAGAGTCCGTGCCCAGGAAAGTTTAAAAGGGGCCTACCATATGTTGTAAGGTTCTCTGCTCTGTCCCTAGAGCTGGTGAAAAGTGGCCATTTGAGAGCGCCTCAGCTTCATGTTGAGTGGCCTCAGGATGTGGGAGGGGTGTTAGAGACGGGCAGACCCTGGTTTGATTCGGCCTGTCACTCAGTACAGCTGCAGGTGTACTTTCCTTCTCTAAGCCTCGGTTCCCTAACGCCTTGAGGATAGAGATGATGCTTACAAAACATGTTGAAGCAAGAGCTCTATGTGTGTTCTCTGTTGTAGAATAAAAGCTTAAAGAAATTTTGGGAATGCCTGGAGATAGAATTAGAAGACAACCTTTGAGCAGTAGATCTTTTCTTTATACCTGTAAAATCATTTAACTTTAGCACTGGAAAAGACACCAGGAGATGTCAAAGTTGCTCCCTCATTTTTTTAAGCCTTTCACCTCATGAGGCTCAGAGAGGTGGGAGGGAACCTGCCAGGGTCCTGTAACATCCTAGATGGATCCATTTGGCTTACAGAGTCTGCACCTCTGCACGTGCACTGCACTAGGCCGGGAGCAGCTCTAAAAGCATCTGTGCCCCCTTCTGCTGTTATTGACCCAGTTTAATGTGACAGAGTAGACCAGAAGGAAGGCTCTTGGTGCAGGCTGTCAGAAGGCCAGTGGTATTTCCTCCTTGGCCATTTAACTTCTGTGCCTGCCTGATCTGTCCCGGTTCCCCATTCTGCCCAGGTGCTGTGGGGTGCAGGGCAGACAGTATTTGCACGCGGGAACGGTCTTCAGCAACTGATAGTTAATTCCTGTGGGGACTTTCGCTGTGCTAGCCTCTTCCACCTTGCATTTTGTCGTGAGAGCCAATTAAAAATAACCAGAGATTTAGGAATTTTTTTTTTTAATTGTTTGGTTAGCTGTGGTTAAGGGCATAGGAAGTTAGTTAGCTTTTTAGATAATTTCCCAGGAACTCACTCATCATAATTTGTTATACCTCAGCCATAATTAGAGAATATTTCCAGCAGCCCCTTAAGATATGGAAATCAAATGACCAGGGAAACCAAACCCTATGGATTCTGTTTTTATTGTAGCTTGCTTTTTTTAAAAGAGAAATTTGTTTTTATTAGAGAATTTCTGGGTTTACAGAAATTCATACAGAAAAAACAGAGTTCCCATATACCGCCATACACCCATACACACACACACACACACACCCAATACCTCTCATTAGTGTGGTACCTTTGTAACAATTGATGAAAAATATTATTATAATTGTACTAGTAACTCTAGTTCAGAGTTTACATTAGGGTTCACTGTTTCTGTTGGACAGGCCTATGGGAGTTTTTGTTCTGGGCTTTTCCTCCATTGATGCTTGCACCTTTTGCAGAACCTCTTTTGTTATTGCCACCTCAATTCCTTTTGTGCAGTTGGGATCAGTGAAAAACCTCTCCACAAGTCCCAGTGTCGTCCATCCTCACCCACTTCACATTTCACCTGTACTCCCCTCCCAGACATACAAAGGGCCTCATTGTCCAGGAGTGTGGTCTACAGATTGTTTGATAACACAGGCTTATAGGAAATAGCGATCAAGGACATTCGCCTCACAAGTGTATATTTTAAAATAGATGTTGTATGCATGCATGGCATGAGTAATATATACTTTATTTAAAGCCTATAGGAAAATAAACCTAAAAATATAAAATAGCCTTGGTTACTAGTTTCTCTTGGGTACCCCTCCAGAGAGTCTTTAGGCATATACCAAGAAAAAGATGCAAAAGCCTGTTCTTGGTTTTTCCCTTTTTGTGCAGGGAAAATGGGATAGTATGCAGTCTGTCTTCAACTTTGCTTTTTCCATTTAGCAGTCATGTTGGCACACTTGTCACATGAGTACATTGAGCATTTCCTTGGCCTTGCTGATAGCTGCACAGGCTATACAATGATTTATAAGCAGTTCCCACTGAAGGATATTTACTTATATTTCAATCTTTGGCTTTCACCGGCAATGCTGCAGGACTAACTTAATGCATATTTCATTTCCTAAGTATGCAAGAATATAGGATAAGTTCCCCAAAGTGTGATTATAAAATCTAAAGATAATGTGCAGTTGAGATTAATGGATATTGCCCCTTGCCTTTGATAGTGGCTTTTCCCTTTTCCACTCCTTTCAGCAATGTATCAGCTCACTGACTAATGTGTAATCAAATTTTTCTCAAGTTTTACCAGTTTAATAGATGACAAATTACAGTATCTCTATGTAGCTTCTTTTCACGTTTGAGACCCATTTGCATTTCCCAGTCTCTGAACTTTCTTCATGCCACTGTTTGTATTTTGGCTTTGGTGACTTGCCATAGCTGAAAATGATGAGCCACCAGAAATACAGAGATGCTAACAAAAGAAGTAAATCATTGGTCACATTTGCCTAATCACAGCACTCATCTTTAATTTCATCTTCAAAGTTTGCAATCATTTGTTCTTTTAGTCACATTAAGTGCTTGCATTTTTGTTTTTCAAGTTTAAATGTCTCATTGTGGGTTTTTACAGGTGAGGTGTGTATGGATTTCAGTGACATCATCACATAGCAATTGAAAGGCATTTTGAAAATGTATTCTTCTTGGCAGTTACTTTCTCGTTCCTTTTTTAAATCGCGTTTTCTCTGAAGACGCAGATTTGGAGTTTTTCTGAAGACATGGCGTGTGCTTTCTGTGCATGTCCATAGCATATCATCCTTATGCCCCAGGCCACCTCTAGGGAACCTTTCCTGGTTCACCCCTCCCTGCCTGCATTCCTGTAGCTTTTCATTTGTCTTATTTGTTCAATACCTAATATCATTTGATGTATTTATGGTAAAGGTAGGTTTTTGTGACTCGAAATTGTAAGGTCCTTGAGGGGTGGGAACCACATTTGGCTTAGTGCCCCTTTAGTACTTACGTGGAAAAGCAGTTGCACATGTGGAGTGGGGGTGGGAGGGAGGTCTGACCTGGCTTGTCTCCCCTGTGGCTCCGCAGGTGAGGCAGCTGCAGGAGGATGCAGCCCGTCTCCAGGCAGCCTATGCTGGAGACAAGGCTGACGACATCCAGAAGCGAGAGAACGAGGTCCTGGAAGCCTGGAAGGCCCTGCTGGATGCCTGCGAGGGCCGCAGGGTGCGACTGGTCGACACGGGGGACAAATTCCGCTTCTTCAGCCTGGTGCGTGACCTCATGCTCTGGATGGAGGATGTGATCCGGCAGATCGAGGCCCAGGAGAAGCCAAGGTGACCCTGCACCTTCCTGGTCTGGGATGGGTGTGGGGGGATTGGGCTCATTGTAGAAGAGCTCTCTGAGAGAGAACATTGATCTTGAAAGCAGTTCTCTCATGGGTGGTTTGAGGCCAAAGCCGGGGAAGGGGAAGGTATGACTGGGGGGAGCTACCATCCGCAGCTGCCAGGGAATGAGGGACCTGGTGTTGTCATGCCCATCCGTTTCTCCCCAACCTGGCCCACTCACCCATGTCCTCCTACCCAAGTCTGGGTACGTCGTGCAGCCACATAGCTTAGCTATTCATAAGTACCTCATCACTGTAATAAGATGGCTTTTCCAGATCCTTTTACTGTGTCTGTGTATTTGCTTAAAACCACTCTAACCTTTTTCACACATCTTTCTAAAGGTGTCACTCAACATCTGCTTTAATGGCATCTTGGGATTATTATTTAATCTTTGTTCTTTGTCTTCCCGTTGTCTTTGTTTCGTGCAAAGCAGTGAAACGAAGCTGATGGATGAAGAAGCAGGCACTTGTAGAACAGGCACTTGTAAAACTTCCAGTTCACATCTATCAGCTCTAGCCTGCACCATAATTGAGAAGTGAATTATGCCCCCAAGACAAGAAAATTTTTTAAATATTTAATAACAACAAAAAAAGGTCATTGTATGTCTTGGATCAGGCTTTTCCAGGTAGCAAGTGTTGACTTAGGAGAAGCTCTCGCAGCTTTACCTGTAGATGTCTTGATTCCTAAGCTAGTTCTTGCTCTGTGGCTTTCTTCGTGTCTGAATAGAGAGACTGTGTCAGTTGCTTTTTGGAGTACACATGGCGTGACCCTTTGGCAGCTAACTCATCGGGTTATGATTGGGATACCCACTGCTGCCTCTTTGCCTTCTGGAAAAGTGTGTTTCTCAATTGCAATTCAAAGTAAAGGTTTGAACAGAAATCCCATGGTTTTTCTGATGCCCTCCTAAAACACATTTTTAATTATTCAGGCCCAAAAAGCAATACAAGTTTTGGCTTATTCTGAATGTTTGGATGTGTAGCTGGTCTTGAATCACACTGTCATCATGCTTTAGTTCCAGGGACCCAGCCTGCACTCTGCAAATCAGATCTGAAAGGCTGGTTATGGAGTGGGATGACATGTTATAAAATCTACACATTTATTTGAAAAAGCTTGAATTCCTAAAGGAAGTATTTATTTAATTTTAGGGATGTATCATCTGTTGAACTATTAATGAATAATCATCAAGGCATCAAAGCTGAAATCGACGCCCGTAATGACAGTTTCACAACCTGCATTGAACTTGGGAAATCCCTGTTGGCAAGAAAGCACTATGCATCTGAGGAGGTGGGTTCTTACTTTGCTTTGGACCGCAGGGTGAATACACCTGGGGTTAAGATGAAAAACAGCTTTGTTTTGTGTGTGCATGTATATGCACAAATATGCATACACACATGGAGCTATGTGTGTACATATATGTATACATATTGCGCAGACATGTGTATTTATACCAAAATTCCTCAGTTCTTTGCTGTGCCTCTGGATTAGGCCCAGAGCCAATAAGCTGTAGCACAGAAGACAGTTTGAAGCCCCCAGGTTCAGGTTTTGGTGGTCTCTCATCTCTTCCATCAGTGCTGTTCCTGGGTGGCACCCCTTCTCCATCCCATATGCCATAGATCAGTTTGCTCTTGGGTGGGTAGTGGTTGATTCCCTTTAGGATGCTGATGATAAGGAGGTAAACAAACAGTTCAGTGTGCAGTCACTTCCAAGGGAATGGAAGTTCGGTTTGTACCCCTTGCTGTCCCTCTCTTCCTGAATGTAATCGCTGCAGGGAGCCCCCTGCATTGTTGGCCTCCTCATGACAAAGCAGAACCCGTCCCTCCTCTCAGCTACTTCTGGAAAGAACATTGCTGTGCTTTTCCTTCCTGTCCCGGTGCACAGGTAGACTGGGCCAGTTCTTTGCTATTTCCTGTCTTAACGGTAGTCTACAGAAAAATGTATTTTTCTTGTATGCAGTGACCAAAGGCGAGTGGTGTAGTTTATTAAGATGTCCCAATAAAAAGATAAAAGATCATTTCTTTTCTCACAGATCAAGGAAAAGTTGCTGCAGTTGACGGAAAAGAGAAAAGAAATGATCGACAAGTGGGAAGACCGATGGGAATGGCTGAGACTGAGTAAGGACACACTTTATCTTTCTGGTCTTTTTGGGTGTCCACAGAAAGCAGACAAACTTTATTTCCATGCTTTTATCAATGTGATTTTATCACTTAATTTTTGGAGTCCCAAGTGCTTCAGATTTTCCTGTCCTGTTTCACCAGTCCATGCCAAGTGTATTATTTTTTAAAAGTGCCCTATGGCACACTCGTTCTCTTTCACCCCGTGATTGATCTTTTTATAGGTGTGATTTGGGTCTTTATTAGGAACTACACAGGGGTGAGATACTCAGCATCCCTCTGAGAGGGTACTAATAGCAGACTCTCCCCTCTAGACTGCCTTCAAGAAGAGTTTTTAGTGCGGCGTCGAGAGGGTGGGGGAAGTTGGCCTCATTGGGTCTTTTATCTTGTGTTCTTAGGGAAAGGTTGATAGCATAATAAAATTAAAGCTAGCATATATGGGGAGTTTGCACTGAAATAGGCCTCTTCTACATGTTCTCTTCTTTATTTCTGTGTTTAAGTTCCACAATGACCATATGAGGTTGGTTCTGTTTTTAATCCTCATCTTATAAAGGAAAGTATGAGCCATCGCAGGGTTTATAATACACAGTATTGAGAGTAATTTTTCGTAATTGTTTCATATTTTCATAAATACCAAAAGTACATGTTGGAAACAGGACCCATGTCCACCAAGCACCTCACCCTCTTTGGCCCAGTGCCTTTTAAAAATCCCCTTTTGACCATTCTTTACTGAGGATTTGGTCTGTAAAATTTGAGAATTCCCAGAGCAGACACAGTTCAGCAAAACCCATATTAAACACCTACTGTGAACCTACTGTGAACGCTGAGGGTACAGGGATGTGTTTCACAGTCCCTGGCCTTGCAGAGCTTATGGACAGTATCTTGCATCCCCTGACAAGTCCTTGGTGCAGGGGTGGCATTTCTCCCTGAACCCATGTTGGGGGCCTCCCAGGGAGATGGTTTGTGAAGCCCTGCTCCACTAGTGTAGTCTGGTTCTGTGGGGCATATGAATCCCTGCAGGGCTCTGCAGCCTGTCTCCCTAAAGCAGCTGAGTGAGCAGGGTGCACACTCTAGACCCGTGCTGGCCAGGGTGGTGGTCACTGTCCATAGGTGGCTGTTGAGCACTTGAAATCCAACTGGCCCAAATTGAGGTGTGCTGTTAAGTATAAATAATACGCATGCAAATTATGAAGACGCCAAAGAAAAAAATTATAGTGATGACATCTTGAAATGATAATATTTTGGATACATTGGTTTAAATAAAATGCACAATCAAGATTAACCTAACCTGTTTCGTTTTACACTTTTAACGTGGCTACTAGGAAATTTTAATTGCATTATATTTATGTTGGACAGCGCCGATCTAGAGTAGCCATGAGCTGGTTGTCCCGGCAGCTGCCACCAGATGGCAGAGGTGCCAGGAAGCCATGCCAACTGGTGGCCGAGTCCCCTGCCCTGCAGCACTCACTCTTGGTACCCTGTGCAGTTCTGGAGGTCCACCAGTTCTCAAGGGACGCCAGCGTGGCTGAGGCCTGGTTGCTCGGGCAGGAGCCATACCTCTCCAGCCGAGAGATAGGCCAGAGCGTGGACGAGGTGGAGAAACTCATCAAGCGCCACGAGGCATTTGAGAAGTCTGCAGCCACCTGGGACGAGAGGTTCTCCGCCCTGGAAAGGTTGACAACGGTACGTTGGCCACTGGACGCTGGGCTGCTTTACCTGTTGGTTCTTGTAGATATCCCTTTCTTCCTGCTTGCCTCTTAGCCTTGGCATTTCACACGATTGCTCAGTTTTCAAAAGCAGTGAGACCTTCTGAAATTGGCAGCACTTGGGACGGAACCTTGGAAGGAGGTCCAGGCTGCAGCCAGCCTCTCACTCATCACCCAGAGAGCTGAGTTTATGATTGCTTATAATAGCACTGTGTCTGCGAATTGAATTAAGGGGTTCATTTTTCTCTTTTAATCTGCTTTTCCTTCCATATTTCATAGAAGTTTTGCTTTTCCTCCCATATTTCATAGAAGCTTTGGTTTCAAGGGGGTAGAGCCTTCACATTTCTTCACACTTTGAATTTTCATCAAGTGGTAGCTTGATCCAGGACACTGAAAATTCTCCCCATCCTATAAGCTTTTCTGCCAAGGTAAAGGCCTTAAAGTACAGGACTTGCTCATTGGTGTTTCCTCTCCCAAGGTTTTTGCAGTCCTGGCAGAAAGATTTCTTGTGGTGTACAAAAAAATGATGTTTCTTTCCCACTTCTACAATTGTGGGGATTTCGTATGTACCTATTACCCTATATTACCTACATGTCACTCCTGAAATGGCTTCATTTCAGTTAGATGACTCTGTTTTTTAATGTTGTTTGCTTTTGGGCTGAACATCAGTCGCTACCCCCAGCACAAAAAGCTTCACTGAGAATTATCGCAGCTCTGTCTTGGTGGCATTTGTCTGAGCTCTAGCAGAAAGTCTACAAGGACCCTCGGGCTCAAATACTTTGTCCCTAAGCAGAGTTGAGAGCTGTGTGGTTAATCAGAAATTAAACCTAAGGTCCTAGGGTCCCCCCACACAATGCACAGGAAGCTTGCCATCCCATAGAATAGATCTATTTTTTCACTCAGACTTACATTTCCTGTAGTTTCACAGCTGCAATTCCTGTGAACTGTAGGCCATGTTGCTTAAGATGTTAGCACTTCTGTTCATCTAACGTGATCTAGTGTAGAAAGAAAGCGTAGGAGACTTTGGGATCTCGTCTAGAACCCTTTCCTTAAAAGAGACAACCCTTGTGGCTTTGCCGGACTTTGCTCTGTTCTCCCCTCAGTTGGAGTTACTGGAAGTGCGCAGACAGCAAGAGGAAGAGGAGAGGAAGAGACGGCCACCCTCTCCGGAGCCGAGCACGAAGGCTTCAGAAGAGACCGAGTCCCAGCAGCAGTGGTGAGTCACCCACACCAGCTCGCATGGCCGGAGGCTTTGCTTCGGAGGCCAGTGAGGTTTAGGGATCTCTTCTAAGGCTGGGCTCTGCCAGACCAGCCACATGCCCTTCCTGCTCATTATTTCTGTAGAATATGTGGAATGTGGTCACCCCTGAGTAACGGCTGAGGACACCAGCCTGCCCACAGACGTGCATAGCTGTGTAGGTGGCAGAACTGGAGTGTAGACAGCGTCCTCTTGCCTGCACACACACACACGTACACACTCAACACTCAGACTCTCCTTATGACTAAGTAGACGGAGTGAACCACCCCATTTCAGGCCAGTGCATTCGTGGAGATGCGTTTGGAGGCGCTTCTTTGTTTAGGCTCCAAGCGATGTCACATAAAGGGCAGCCACTGCTCTGTGTTTCTGGGAGGCTAGTTAGTTTGGGATGGTGAGAGCTTCACCACTACCCTGGATGCTGCCTTGATGGGGGTGGGGGGCGGCATGCTTGGGAGACAGGCACACAGGAGGGTCGTTTTGCTTTCTCTCTGGAGTTTGTTTCAAATACTTGAGAGTTTCAAAATTAAAACAAGAAATTATATATGTAAAAGAGGATTGCATATGTTTTTCAGAGAAAAAACTTGTAATAGAATTGACTCTTGTTTCCCCCACCCTCTCCTCCTCTTTTTCTCTTTCTCCTCTTCTTCCTTTCTTCTCCCGCTCCCCTCACCCCACCCCGCCCCGCCCCTTCTCCTTCCCTTTTCTTTCTTCCCTTTTCCCTCTCACCTAACAGGGATACTTCGAAAGGAGAGCAGGTTTCCCAGAATGGTTTGCTGGCTGAACAGGGATCTCCACGGGTTAGTTACCGCTCTCAAACCTACCAAAACTACAAAAACTTTAATAGCAGATGGACAGCCAGTGACCAGCCATGGTCCGGACTGTGAAATTCACTACCATTTGTCAAGAACCACTCTTTCCAAAACCTGTTGGTTTGACCTGTTGGCTTCTGCTTTACCTACAGTGTTAAATTTTTATGCAATTCATACATAGCCTTTCTTGGTTTCATATTTGTTTGCATTTAATCCATGTTTATTTGAGTCTTTTAACTGATGGATACTCAGTTGCCTTTACAGCAGCTTACTTTTCATTTATTTATTGTGAGCTTTTCACTTTATTAAGATTTTACAGCGAAAACCTTATATGAGTAATTGAAATTAAATGAGATTACAGCATAATGAAGAAGAAAACTAGAATCTGACAGGTATGACATATCCAGTTATACTAACAGGGTACAGTACTGTGCTGTCTGTGGCCCACTTTACAGATGTAATATTATTAACCTCATTTACTGTAGTTCTTAGTCGTGTCTGAGGAGGGAGACTTTCCATGCTAAAATTAAAGCCTAAAGCCAGCCGGGTAACATTCCATGAAGGAGGCACTCGTTTATCGAAGCTGACAAAAATGAAAAAGGAAGTTGGATAAAATTGGAAAGCTATTTTATTAGGCATAGAATTTCAAACGTTTTGATACCCTCGGGTTATGTATCACTTTTTATAAACCAGTTCCTCCCCTGTTTTTCTGCCAAGTCCTGAATTGAGTGTTCTAGGCTTTATTTGCAGCAGAAGAGCTAGCGGCCACGGGACTAAAGTGCCTGCTGGCGGCCGCTCGCTCTGTCTCTGTCCTGCCAGCCCCTTCGGGTCGCGGGATATGCAGGTGACAGCATTTCCTGCCACCTGTTTCAGAAGCCTGACCGGCCCGGCTTCCGGGCCTCTCCATGCAGTCAGTGTCTCCAGGGTGTCAAACCGTTTTTTTAATTTTTCAAACAAATGGAACGAAGCCATTTCTGGTTCATCCTGATTACTTGAACGCTGCGTCCCTAGGAGCAACTGCGAGCCTCCTGGCCACAGGGGTAATTGTAGTGTCCCCATAGACAGGAACTCCATTGTATGTCTTGGACGATTCGATTTTTATTTTTTTAAGACTTTTTTATTGAGTTCTGTAAGGAGTCTTTTAGGATGGCATTTATCAGACCACCAGCAGAGGTTGAAAATACTTAACAGAAATCCTGTTCCCTAGGAATAAAAGCTGATGAAAGAGGCGATTTCCTGGTACTGATAAAAACTAAACAAAAAAGACCAAATTCGTGTTACGTCAAAGCCTTGTGAGACATTCACTCGCTCATTTGCCATATTTAGATGTGTTAGTGGAATCAGAAACCTGTTTTGATATGTGTTCTCCATGAGTTAAGTCTGATTTTGTCTTTTCATTTCATGATGCATGTCTTTTTTTTTTCTTTTGTCAGGATAACATCATATAGCAGCTTGTTTGTTTTTCCATATCTCTATGTACATATCTATCTACTTGTGACTGTAGATGGGTATATAGATAGATGCCAAGCTTCTTATGTTCCGGGGGTGGTATGCACCATTATTGGGTCTCTGCCTTAAAAACATACCAAAATCCATTTTTTAAGAAAAAGCTACTGCTTCGTCTTTGGTCACTAGGGAGCCCCGATGTGTCTTTCTGGCTCCAAAATTATATTATGTGTGTCATTGACCTATATGTATATATGTGATGTTTCCATATATATGTTTAAATTTTGTATCATCAGGACTAATACCCAATTTTATGTGTGGTGGGGTTTTTTTTGTTTTTTTTTTTTATTCAGAAAGCAAAAACAACCAAACATGAGCACACATGGAAGGAGAGCTTAATGCTCTTAGCATTTGCTCTCATGCCTATTTTTGTCTAAGTTTTTAAATAATACCTTGCCAGAACAGATTTTTAAATTACAATTGAATCGTAGTGGAAGAAGAGCCTTTTCGTTCTACGAGTTACGGTGCAGAGACTCAAGTTAATGAACTTGAAAATATCGTGTTGCTTCATGCACTTTGAAAACCAGTGGGTGTTTCTTGTGCTATACTAGTTGTCACGTTGCTTTCATGTTCACCTCCTGATTTAAATGTCTTAGGTGTACCTAGCCACTAAAGCACTCTGGACTAATTGCTAAAAAGAAGCAACATGGGGGCAGGGAAGGGGCCTCTGTATCCACATGTACCCATTGTTTGATCATAGCACTATGATTTGCTTTTGATGTTTGTCTGTAGTGGTGTGTTGTCTGTTGGCATGCTTAAAGCACATGTCCATTAAAATTCATTTTGTTCCTTTTATTTTCCTTGTCTTCTTGGTTAGTGATTCATTTGCATAAACATTAATTATCTCTGCATACTGGTTTGGGGTTTCTCTTTCCTTCTAACTCTAAAGAAAAAATTTTTGCTGCAGAAATTCCGTAAGAAGAGGCTTCCCTAGCCTACACCTATCTTGAGGTCTGACCAAATGTGATAAATTTTAGCCTTACAGACATCTCTCAGTCCAGGTCATCGCTGTCATAGCCGGTTTCAAGTCAGATCTGCAGCACTAAATTTTTTTTTAACATGATTTCTGTACATACTAACCCCATGTCTCTCTGGACTCACACCTGGCACAGGCCTCCCCGACAAACACACTTCCTCCTCACCAGAAGATCCCTCGTGACAGAACAGATTTGTACACTTGAAAATACACTCATATTCTTCAGACTCGGGATTTTGCTTTATGGCTGTCATTTCCCCTTCCCCATCTCTCTTGCGTGGCATGAGGGAGAGAGAAATATTCGAATGTAGCCTGTAGCCTGTGGCTCATAAGCATGTGTCTACAAACTCCCTTCAAAGACCAGGGTGACTGCCATGCACCCCATCTCTCCCCGTTCCTTGTGTCTTCCTGCCCCAGTGATCCATTTTCCACCTTGCTTTCTGGGGAAAAGTTTCCAATGAAATCACCCTTCAATTACATAGTCTCTAGCCTTTCCCAAACTGTTGATGCTGATTTTGGTAATTGTAGAGAAGTAGCAACTTGCGATTCTCCCTCCCTTCTCAAATTTTCACCAGCCCTTTTCCAAAAGAATTAGTTTTGTTGAAAGTCAAGTGCGAGGCCCACCCATTTGGGTAAGTCCCTAGTCGGAAGTCCAGCTCCTGAGAGCTGACAGATCTGAGTGTCCAAGCAGCAGTGGCCAGTCGAGGTGACCCTGTCGAAGTCGTGGCTGCTAACTGGGTGTCATTTTGGTTCTGGGCAACAGTAGCGGGGGCCGTATCTAATGAGTGTGCCATTGACACCTTCATGTTTGTCCACGTGTGAGGGGCGCAGGTCGTCCGTAATCCACTAAGGCTTCGGCCACACCCAGCTTTAGTAACCTGCTAATCCCACACCCTGGGCGTGTCAGCTGGGGGCTGCTACAGTTAATAGTATACAGTTGATGGTACACAGGCTGAAAGTGATAAGGAATCGAGACCCTACTGCATTTCCAAAGCCGAAAAACCATGAGGGTTACAGTTTAAATGAGCTTGGGAAGGAACAGCTCCCGAAGACGTCTCCAGCCTTGAAGGGTCAGCCGCTGGAAGCCTGGCTGTCTCTGGGCTTTCTCGTCTCAGTGCAGCAAGGCACCACGATCAACCACGCACGTGATGGGGAAGGCCCTGGTTCTGTCTTTGTTTGGGGGTAAATAGCCGTGTGGTGTTGAGTGACTGTGATTGGCTTTTCCAGCTCCTTTAACACAAACTACAACCCACTCACGATACAACTTCGGCAGATGTGGTTCAACTGATGTTTGACTTGCCTCATTTCCTTCCAGCTTTTAAGTTCCAAAGTCTAACTGGGATTGTAGATGTGAAATGCATGATTGTCGTCCTAATTTCTGCATGTGTTTATGATGATGTTTTTGGGGGAGGGGGGGGAGAGGGGAGCCAGAGCGCATTTTCCGAAACCACAGGTCTTTTCTTATCTTATCGCGGGGGAATGCTTTGTAGCTCTGATAGAGTTGTCTGTTGATCTGTTTGTGAATGCCCTTTCGCTTAAACTTCCAGCCCTTCTGGTGGCGTCCTTGGTTGTAAGATGGCTGCTGTATAACGTCCACTCTTTTCTTATATTTAATTATGTGTGATTGTTACTGTTGTCCTTTGTTTTAAAGTAACTGTAAGAGGAAATGATCTGAGTTACGTTAGAGAAAACGGATCGATCAGAGGTGCAGAGTGCAGTAAAACTCATACTAGCATTTCGCTTTTGTCATCTCCCCGTAAACGGGCGGGTATTAATCCATCCCCACCTTCTAATGTCTTTGGTGTCCAGCTGGCTTTGTGGGGTGTGCGATGGTTTTACTGTACTGCCTCAGTCTGTGCCAGGCATTTATACGCAGCCACGTGTGCGAGTCAGAGCGTATGTGGGCACCGCTGTGGCTCACGGGGTTAGCTGAATGGCCTCTCCACTGTCCCCAGATGGCAGAAACGGTGGACACAAGTGAAATGGTCAACGGTGCTGCAGAGCAGAGGACGAGCTCAAAGGAGTCCAGCCCCATCCCCTCCCCCACCTCCGATCGCAAAGCCAAGACTGGCCTTCCGGCCCAGAGTGCCGCCACCTTACCGGCCAGGACCCAGGAGATGCCTTTGGCCCAGATGGAGGGCTTCCTCAACCGGAAGCACGAGTGGGAGGCCCACAACAAGAAAGCCTCGAGCAGGTAAGGGAGGTGAGGTGGGAAGCTGAGCTGTTAACGGACGAGGCACGCACCTCTTGATTTTGGGGCATGGGTTAGAGGGAAGGGGAGCAGCGCTTGTGTAGTCTGTTCATTCAGTAGCATCTCTGCTTCTCGGGCATCCTGTTCTTTCTGGGACTGAGTTGCAATTTGGGAATCGAGTGCTGCTTATTCACTGACAGAAGGAAACGTTAAGTATGGATGGGAATAGGAAAAAGGGGCCTTTGTTCACCTTGAGAAATTTGCCAGACTGAGGTTGAGGAGGAGACGTCTCTACTTTCAGTGATGTGGTTTCACTGTAAGGATTCCTTGTGGGATTTCCAAAAGACATTTAGCATGTCCCCTGGCTTTATCTCCTGATTGGTCTCTCTATTCGTTATTTCCTACAATGCTGATTTTACAGAAGAGGAGACTAAGGCTCGTGGTGGTTAAGAGAACCGATTCTGGGTAGAAACCCAGTAAAGGGCAAAGCTGAGGAGACGCACACTTCTCACTCCTAAGCCTATTTGTTCATCCAGCTGCCTGGGGCTACCATGTGCAGTTGTACAGGTTGTGTACTGCACAATGGAATCTCTGAGGGCCACCTTTCACCGTGAGGACACATGGCTTTGTATGTAAATACAGGCAGGTGGCAGTAAAGTGTCTTGTTCTAATAAAATCAGCGTATTTTGACAGTTTGCCATGCTTTGGGCGAAGGGCTCCCCTTATTCAAATTCATCCAAAGGTTGACAGTTAGTTGATTGACTGCCAAGTTGCTGGGCTAGAGGAAAGGCGTGTTTCAAATGAGGAGCCCAACCTTTTGCCCCATTATTACAGGGAGTACCAGACATCAATGCAAACCTTTCCCATCAGAGCCAAGCATGCTTTTGTTTTTTAGAAGAGAGCATCATGGTTTTCACCAAATTCGGAGACAGGCGTATCCCTTCCCACACCTGCCACTGCTGGCACCTGCCCTGTCCCAGGAGTCTTCCCTGAGGAATTTTGTTCCAACATTTGGCTTTAGCAGAATTCAGAATTTAGGAAGGTCTTTTAAAACTTCCCCAGTTTGGTAGTTTAGAATAATGCCTTTGTTTGTCCTCTTCACCACATTGCCTGAACACCATTTTTATATTAATCAAATTCTTAACTCTTTAAGGAACTGTGGGCTAGAAACTTGACCTGCCCTTCTTTATGGCCTAGGTCATGGCACAATGTTTATTGTGTCATAAACAACCAAGAGATGGGTTTCTACAAGGATGCAAAGACAGCTGCTTCCGGAATTCCCTACCATAGCGAGGTCCCTGTGAGTTTGAAAGAAGCTGTCTGCGAAGTGGCCGTTGATTACAAAAAGAAGAAACACGTATTCAAGCTAAGGTGAGGGGGTACCGTGTGTGCCTTCGGGTTGCCAGAGAGGGTATGTGTGTTTATTTGCACTCTGGGGTTGATTTTCTTAGACACATGCTGCGATGAGTTTGTTCCTGTTCTCTGCAATTTCAAAAATTCCCAACAAAGAGAAAACTGGCCCTGCCCTCCTCTCAGCTAGGATCTCTGGCTTCACGCAGGCTCCCTGTGGTTTACGGTGCAGCTGAGTATTAACGAAAAGGAGCTTTCGTTTTTGTAACTTGGACCTTACTGTGCCCTAAGACTTAGGGGAGCTATTCACATTTGACAGCTTTGGGGAAGCTTACTTTTTAGCTTATCCAGACCTAGGAGATGCAGTTCTTTGCTTGTGACTTATCTGGCGATGAGTCAAGGTGAATGGCCCTGGAGTTGAACAGAGACAAATAGGAAATGCATTTGTAGGGCCTGAGCCCTGTCCTCCCTGACTCTTTAAGCACATGTTCCAGCTACATCCAGAACCATCTAATTCCAAATGTCTCTGCCAGGTAGAACAGATACTTCCCCACAGAGTGGATCCAAACTCAGAAGCTCCATTCACGAGGAAATGGGGAGAAAAATCATTTTCTGTATTGAAAATGTAAAAAAGTAAACATTGTAGTCACAAGGATGTTACTTAATTTAATATTAATTTGCTCTGTGGCTTTGGAATCTGAAAGGCATTGCTCTTCAGTTGTGTGTATGCATGTGTGTGTTCTGTGCCAGTTGGGTTAGGCCAAGGTCCGTACTCATGGGAGTTTGGAACTGTGAGATTTGCTCGGCACTGTTGGTGAGCAGCAGAGGCAGGCCCTGCAGGATCTAAGAGGAGGCGCAGACAGCTGGACTCCCTGGCTCTCCGTCTCCGTGCTCCTTGGTACGGCCTCAGAGAGCCCGGGCGTGGACTGAGGAAGTTACTCTTTCCTCGTCTGCATCAGCATCACCTCTTCCCCCAGCAGCCTGAGTGAACCCTCCAAGCCGAATGGCATCTCAGTGCCACAGAGATGACCTCTCAAGGGCAGTGTTCTAGTTTGCTAGCTGCCGGAATGCAACACACCAGAGACGGATTGGCTTTTAATAAAAGGGGATTTATTTTGTTGGTTCTTCAGAGGAAAGGCAGCTAACTTTCCACTGAGGCTCTTTCTTACGTGGAAGGCACAGGATGGTCTCTGCTGGTCTTCTCTCCAGGCCCTTGGGTTCCAACAACTTTCCCCGGG